>JAIUZE010014960.1:0-2500 GCA_022085475.1 Heliosperma pusillum | reverse complement strand
TGATGCATGGAGACCACCGAAAAAAAAAATATTTTTCGATGGGGGGGTAGCACCATGCACCATGTCTCGGCCTCGTGGGCATAGCATGCCCACATCCTGCCCTTGACCCTCGAGCCCTCACTACCCCCTATAGAGGCTTATTTGATAGTTTTGGTCTTGTAGCAGGAAACATTGAGTGTGCAGAATAGCGATACGTTTTTGTATCGCTTGTTTGGGGTATCAAATGAGCTTTGTTTTGGGCGTGTGATACGGCGTTGGAAAGATATCTTGGAGTACTTGATGCTGGGCCCAAGAATTTCCTGATTCCGATCATTTTTGACGGAGTTATGGCCCTCGGAAGACGGGTCTTTTTCTGCCGGCGGGTCTGCTGCCTAGGCCTCGGCTCTGGGGCTCTTTGGGGGTGCAAACAGGGTGCCCACTACGAAAGGCCTGCACCTATGGGTAGGTAACTTGGAGTAGTTATTTTTAGGATCAAGAAAATCCATTTTACGGGTTGTTACGGTCCCGGAAACCGCGTCGGGGCGAGCGGCGTCTTTTTGGCTATGCACCGGACACCCCCAAAGGCTTGGGTTGGGTACCTTGGGTGTCTTTCTCACCACCCCACGCCCATTTTGCATCCTAATATCACATTCCCAATGGTTTTGAGGCTTTATGGCACGGGCAAAACCGTCCGAAACCGGAGATTACCCTTTCGGGACACCTTGCACTCGGTAGTACTTGGGTGGGTGGGCAGTGTGTTTGTGTGTGGTGCATCACATGGGACAAAGCCTACTATTTACTCAACAACATATCACAAGGATACCATAAGGGTACCTTGGGTGCTCTTGTTTGCTTTGGTACCTTTGGTTACCCGGGATGCATCCCCGTTGGTTTGGGTTACAGTAGTCTTTCTTAGCATTTTGTTCGGGACCGATCCGGGAAACCGTCTCCGGGTGACTTGTGGGTGCCCATGACAAGTTGTGGTTAACTTAGTGTCACGGTGGTCCGTAGGTGTGCCCATGGCCTAAGGATGGTGCCTATGCCCTTGGCTTGGTGCTCGTGGCCTTTGCATGGCGCCTATCCCAAAGCCGTGGCCTAGCCATCACTGCCAGGCACCTAACCTCAAAAATGCCTAGGCATGGCCTGCGTGGGGGCGCCCTTGGTGCGTCACTGATGGGCAGATAACCTCAAAATGCCTGGGCATGGTCATATTAAGGGGCGGCCATTTTACCCATGGCACGCATGTGACCGAGCACTTGGTGCCCATGGCCTACTCATGGCACGTCTTTGACCGATCACTTGTGCCCATGGCCTACTCATGGCACGCCTGTGACCGATCACTTGTGCCCATGGCCTACTCATGGCACGCCTGTGACCGAGCACTTGTGCCCATGGCCTACTCATGGCACGCCTGTGACCGAGCACTTGTGCCCACGGCCTGCTCATGGCACGCCTGTGACCGAGCACTTGTGCCCATGGCCTGCTCATGGCACGCCTGTGACCGAGCACTTGTGCCCACGGCCTGCTCATGGCACGCCTGTGACCGAGCACTTGTGCCCATGGCCTGCTCATGGCACGCCTGTGACCGAGCACTTGTGCCCATGGCCTGCTCATGGCACGGACATGGCCGAGCACTTAGTGCCCCATGTCCGGGCATGGCCGAGCACTTGTGCCCATGGCCTGGGCATGGCAGGCACATGACCGATCACTTAGTGCCCCATGTCCGGGCATGGCCGAGCACTTGTGCCCATGGCCTGGGCATGGCAGGCACATGACCGATCACTTAGTGCCCCATGTCCGGGCATGGCCGAGCACTTGTGCCCATGGCCTGGGCATGGCAGGCATATGACCGATCACTTAGTGCCCCATGTCCGAGCATGGCCGAGCAAATGGTTTACTCATGGCTGAGCAAATGGTGCCCATGACCGAGCAATGCCCGGCACTTGGTGCCCATGGCTTACTCATGGCCGAGCATTACCTATCACTTGGTGCCCCATGGCCGAGCAATGCACGGCACTTGATGCCCATGGATTACTCATGGCCGGTCATTACCCAGCACTTGGTGCCCCATGGATTACTCATGGCCGATCACTACCCACACTTGGTGCCCCATGGATTACTCATGGCCGATCATTACCCAGCACTTGGTGCCCCATGGCCGAGCAATGCCCATCACATGGTGCCCATGACCGAGCAATGCCCAGCACATGGTGCCCATGGCTTACTCATGGCCGAGCATTAGCAAACACTTGCTGCCCTTGGCTTACCCATGGCCGAGCATTATCAAACACTTGCTGCCCTTGGCTTACCCATGGCCGAGCATTATCAAACACTTGCTGCCCTTGGCTTACCCATGGCCGAGCATTATCAAACACTTGCTGCCCTTGGCTTACCCATGGCCGAGCAATGCTAGGCCAATGGTGCCCACGGCCTACTCATGGCACGACCATGGCCGAGCAATTCCCAGCACATGGTGCCCTTAGACTATTCATGACCGAGCAATGCCCAGCACATGGTGCCC
>JAIUZE010014959.1:0-32975 GCA_022085475.1 Heliosperma pusillum | reverse complement strand
TTGATATATCATATGCATGTAATTGTGTGCTTTAGTCTTATCATAGCTAACAAAAATTACAAAAAAAGAGATCAAAGTTATAGGAGCTTAAGGCGTAACTTTGAAGATTTCTGTGAGACAAAGTTATAGGAGATTGAGGTATAACTTTGGAAGTTTATATGCAAAATTATAGCTACCTTGGTTATAACATTGAAGAAACAATTCAAACAAGATCTACTTCAAATAACACAAGACTTAAGATGAAGGGTCTTTTGTGATCAAGATGAAGAGATGATCCGTATACTAAAGATCTTTGTGAAGATTAAATAGTATAGGTCGTCATTCGGTAACTAGTTCATTAGAGTGATTTTTATGTAAGTAAAGTTATGACTCATGTAACAACCCGAAAAGTACCCAATTTGCTTAAGCAATAGCTTATGGATACTTTTCAGTAGAACTTAAGTTTTTAATATAGGAATTTTTGTTCCGAGTCGTACTTTGAAATTCCGCGTTCGTATTTGGAATTTTTGAGAGATTTCCTGAAAAGACCGTTTTTGGTCATCTTTGACTTTTCTTGACTTTTAAACCGTCTTTGACTTTTTCTTGACTTTTTAAAGTCGTCATTGACTTTTTATTGATTTTTAAGTCGTCAAAAACTTTTCTTGACTTTTAAGTCATTTTTTGACTTTTCTCGACTTTTAAGTCGACTTTGACTTTCGTTGACTTTTCCCGACTCGTCTTACGATTTTGAAGACCGAAATTTTATTTAAAAAAAATTATATTTTTGATTTATTTTTTATTAAGATTTATTAGGATTTATCATAATTTAAAATAATTATTTTGAATTTATTCGGAATTTAAAGAATAACTTTTACGGTTTTTAATCGAACGTCATTTAACTATTCACGACGCATCGTAATGCGCGCAACAAAATCGAAACTCGACTTTGGCATGAGTCACCCGCGCGTGTCATCGCTTTCCACTCACCATTAGATATTTTATTTATTTTGATTAAAATAATCAAAATATCTAGATATTTAATTACTTTATCGATCCGTCAACGGAAATTACGCAAATCGAGCAAAAACATACCCGATGATCACCTTACCCACACGGCTCACCCTCTCCTCTAATAGACTTTGATATTTTTATTTCTTTTGATTAATATATCATAATATCTAGATATTATTTTACTTTATCGATCAGTTAACGAAACCTACGCAAAACGCTCGAAATCGGACCCGACAAGCTCAACATCACACGGCTCCCTTACCCACTCTTAAGCCTTGATATTTTCATTATTTTTCATTTTAATATCATAATATCTTGATATTAACGTTATCGTAAATTATATTAAATCGTTTACCGTAAAATAATTATTAAACGCGAGTCAATTACGGAACAACAATTTTAAAACTCAACACCTTTATTTGTCTATAAACTAACGTCCAACTCCACTCCACTTTACTCACAAACACCTTTTCACTTTTCAACAAATCAAATAAAGATCAAAATATCACTTTCTTTAATCGTTCTTCGTGTTCTTCATCGTTCATCAAGTGTTCTTCATCGTTCTTGAGCAAAACCTCCATAAATCCTTCATTTCTTAATTAAATCCTTCCTAATTTATATTTCTAGGATCTCCTCTTCGCTCTCCATCTTCTAGTACGTTTTAAATTCAATTCCGTCAAGATCGTTTTAAACACTTTAATTATGAGAAATTTAGTTTAAGTTCTAATAATTGTTTTTCTTGTTATTTCTTATAGGGGAAGAGTTTGAAGACGAATTTGGGGACTCTTATATTTTGGGTGAAGACTAGTAGAAGGGTTTTCTTAATTATTACTTCTTATTATTTTGTGCTAAGTGGGTTTTGCTAGCTAAGGTAAAAATTCCGATTTACTCGACGAATTAATGTCACATAGCTTTTAGTTTATGATTCATGTTATGGTTATTTAGGATTTGAGTTAGTAACATAGCCTTTAGTTTTATTTATTTTGATGTTGGTTCATCTTTATTTTTGGTTCATGTTTTATGATTTATGGATTTTTAGTTAGTAATATGTTAAGTAGTGATTTTTATGTTGTTTTATGATTTTTGATGATTTTTATGTTGTATGGAATTTTTATGTTGTTTTATGATTTTTGATGATTTTTATGTTGTATGGAATTTTTATGTTGTATTATTGTTCTTGATGATTTTTAAGTTGTAGTGAATTTTTATGTTGAATTATTGTTCTTGATTAATTTTTATGGTTTTTCATAAGTTATGATTTTTTATGTTGTTTATGAAATTTTAACAAATTTAGTGTTCTTGAAGAATTTTAATGATTTTTACTAAGTTATAATTTTTATGTTGTTTATGGAATTTTAACAAATTTAGTGTTCTTGAAGAATTTTAATGATTTTTACTAAGTTATGATTTTTATGATGTTTAGGAAATTTTAACAAGTTTGTTGTTCTTGATGAATTTTGATGATTTTTAACAAGTTATGATTTTTATGTTGTTTATGAAATTTTAACAAGTGTAGTGTTCTTGACAAATTTTGATGATTTTAATAAGTTATGATTTTGTGTGGAAGATTGTTAAAATGGTTGTTTGATGATTAAAAACAAGTTTGGAATTGATTTGGAGTGATGGATGATTGAACCGAGAAAGGGGCAAGAACCGGGTCCAAACCAGACCGGTCCAGGCCGGTTCAGACCCGGTCTGGGTTGGTCAAGGTGGGTCCGGGTCTTGGTCTTTGGGTTGTGTCGATGTTTGATTGGTTGGTTGTTGTTTTGACGGGTTTTGAATATGTAAAAGCATGCGGGAAATATTAGAAAAACGGTTTTAAATAAAAAGTGTAAAATCTGCCATTTTTATCAAAACAGGCCGTGGGGCCCAAAACAGGCCCATGTGGGTCCGGCCCAATTCAGCCCGTGGGTCCCACCTGGGGACTCGTGTCGGTTTTTGAGTTATCGTCATTTTTATCGTGTTTTGTAATATTTAGCAAGTGGGAAATATTAATAAAGTAAAATATTTAATTAAAAAGATTTTTCATGAAATTATTATTTCTCACATGTTAGAAATTATAATACAAGATCGTAGTTTAATTTGATAGCCTTTAAGTCAAGCGGGGGGGGGTTACGTAAGATTTAATAATTCACATGTTAGAAGTTTTAATAAAATAACATGTAAGGAATATGTTGATTGTATGTCTATGTGATAAAGACTCTGTTTCTAGCCGGTTTGACCAAACGGGTTTGGTCAAACTAAGATCTAGTCAGCCCCGTTTTGACTGATGGACCCGTCGCGGGACTCGGGTCGGGGATTTGTCTTCAAGTAAGGTTGTATCTAATTAATGAATTAGCCTTAGTAGATATGAGGCGATATGATATTTGAATATGATTTATATGCAATTAGTCACATGATAGGAAGTTTTTCCCGTGACTGTTTAATTGTATGATATGTGTCGTGTTGACTAAGTACCCATAGAGAATTATGAGTATATGGCGTCCTGACCATTCTAATTCTAAATGAGTATCTTGGACCATGACATTGATAGGCCTTACTATCTTTAACGAGAATATGGAGTTTACAGCTTGATAGCTTTTGTGTCACTGGCTTGGGCCTTTTGATACCAAGCCGGGGGCATGGCTGCCGATTTCATTTTAGGAATGGAGCCAGCTTAAGTACTAGCCATCTCTGCTTAGGGGGTCGCCTAGTAGAGTTTCTCATGTACGGTTATGTGATGAGACAGGGAATGGGTTAGCGTTGTCGCTAGGTCGATCAGTCTAGGGATAGATGTTTTCCTACCTTGTGGTATGACAGAGTTTAACAGAAGTCGACTATTGACGGTTCTAAGAACTTATGCCTGTTTGTAGAAGTATTGGTCTTTCATGTTTGTATGATTCTATGAGTTCTAGAAGGTGAGATGCAAGACGGCTAGGATTGATAGAGTTTGGATTACCGATTGTTAACTGATTCACATGATTACGTGTTGATTAGGGTTTGAGTGTATCACGGCCATGTTTCTGAGAGGAACCTCTGAGCTAGCATAACAGCTTCCCTACCTCGAGTTATAGTTTATTATCGGTTTCACATGATAGCTTTCACATGCTAGGTTATTTGTTAGTTATCTGTTTCATAACATGAAAAGCATATCATATATGTTTAAGTTTTGTATTTTCCATATACATTGCTTTTATGTTATTCATGTTTCATTAAACTCGACATTTCGTGGCTGGGAGGACTCGGAGTTAATCCCCACTGACTGTGGCTTCCGTGTTTATATTTAATGCGGTCGAACAGGTGGTGAATGCATACATTGGGTACATTGACGAGCTAGCGAGCGAAGTATTACCTTGGACCTATATTCGGTTCTTAGATTGTATATTATTATACACTCTTTCATTTCCGTATTTTTACGGGAGATATGTCTCCCGTCTTGTATATTTCTTTTGTAGAATATTATTTCGTTTTGTAATGACCTGTTTATTTATGACACCCTTGTTTATGTATTTAAATTATTTTTTTTTCTTTCCGCAAATTTGAGGGTGTCACACAGGGTACAAGAATTGCCAGAACTCTATAAGCGATCACTGCCCGACAGAGTGTCCCATACAGTCTGTCTATGTGATGGTCATCCCTTATGACCCTATGGCACTTGAACTTGACATCAATCGCATCACACTCTAGTCAGTTGGAGACGCCATCTCATATAAGCAACTAAGGGCCAATGCTATGTTAATACAGTCCACTTTAATGGGGTTCAAAATTGTCTTTACAACCCATTTGGATATAACAAAGCACAAAACGAGTTTTAGAAACCCAAACGATAAATGTGATTATCATATATGAACAATCAACACAATGTCATTGCTTCATATCATATAATCTAAAGTTTATTTCGTCCATGACAATTCATGACGATCTTATTAAATGCAATAAAGGCTTGGGTAGTGAATATACCATATATTCATTTATTCCAACCTTGTGAATTGCTTTTTCCTTCCATCCAATGTTATTCCTAATAATATGAATTTATCTACGTACATGTCTAGATCTATATCTAGTTCTGGGCTGTTTAACTTGAAAGATGCTCCCACTCGTTATCATCATAACTGATAGGTATTAAGGTGAAAGGATCTACCATTAGTTCCTTGTAAGCCACCTTATCCTTATCATAATGTACTAGGTCTCATTTTGTAGAATTTATAATGATTGACTCTTCAATCACCCTTTTAGTTATTCGCTTCTTGTATAACAAGGGTATGCCTAGGATTCGGATGAATCCTTATAAGTTTGGAAATTTGGGTTTGTGTAACCTTTACCACATCTCCAAATTTTCTCTACCAAACACAAGAATCAAACCCTAGTTCTCCTTGAGGACTCTATGCATGTTCTTGTAGGCTTTCCAATGACACTAATGTGGATTGATTTGTTATAGGCTTGTCATGCTCCCAGCATACAATTCATTTAGGCATGTGCATGTAATGGCATACATGATTGGTATAATGGCGGAAACATTAGTACTCAAGTGATCAACAATTCTTAGGTTCAGTAGATGACTATGACCTTTTCATAGTGATCCCACTTTCATCAACATGAATAACTTATTTAACTAGTTTGAAATAGATGAAGGATCTTATCAATATAAGACACTTTTCTAAATGCCAAGCTAAAATCTTCTATTCCACAATAGATTCTGATTTTAGTATACATGTTGCCCTCTTTCATTAAAATCCAACCACTCCTTTCAAAAGGTAATATGAATACGTCACTCACAATGAGTGATACGTCATTCATGTGAAAAACAATTTCTCCCACTGAACTTCATGTCTTTACATGATAACTTTAACTCCCATTTTAACTTCATGTCTATAAATGACTTTAACTCCCACTGAACTTCATGTCTATACATGATTTTTTGACAATTCGAGTGAAACTCCTCTTATATCACATAATAGAAAAGATCATCATAATCTCTTTTATATACCTTAGGCTTGTGTCATGTACACATCCTATTCCAAATAAATATTTGGACATGTGGTTTTGTTGTGTATCTTGTACACACCTACCATGATGTATATTACTGATGATTTTGGATCTAAGCATAGTTACGCATTAACTTAGCTTTTTCAGACATTTACATGTCTATCCATGCAACCATAATTGGACACCTCCAATTAAAACATCTTCATGTTTATAGAATGATTTTGGACAACTCCAAATACATCATTCCTTTGCATAGATTCCATTTATTTTCATAAGTCTCTTATGTTAGAAAAATGAATTTTAAAATTTCTAGGTACTTCTACTTCATAGATCATAATCTTATTATATCAAGAACATTTTCTTTTGGTCTCGTCACTAGTCGAAGGATTCACCTAAGAACGCTTTCTTTTGGTCTTGTCACTAGTCTTGAGTTTAACCTAAGAACATTTTCTTTTGGTTTCCTCACTAGTTCCTAATTAGTTTTTCATTGTGGCTTATTTTCTCCCACTCTATCTTTAGAAAAATACAACTACTTTCTTTAAAGATAGCCTATGACCACAAACAACTTTCTACTCATACTTGTGAGGGGGTAGTAATATCATAACATGATCTTAAGTGATCTCTAAAGACTTTATTGTAAAGACATCGAATCTTAGCTTTTGAACGCATATTCATGTCAAATACCATCTTTATAAGTGGTGTGGCCAATTGGTTTGGTAGATTCCCTATTTTGAGTTCAATAACTCAATTTGACTTAACAATTGATCTTTCAAAGCGAGTATCGAATTCTTAACTTTTTATTATAATGATCCAATCATCATAATATCAATATGACCAATATGAGTCAATAGAATTTATGTTATTAGTGCAAGTAGAGTATAATGACAAGTTTTAGAATGAAAATGTTTCCATAAACCGAGTGACTTGGGTTGAAAACAAAGTCACTAATATCCAATTACAACTATTTGTTAATAAAGGAAATAAACAAATTTCCATTGTCAAACAAGGAAATTAAGAGTTTATAAAACATTGTCACAAAATACAACCCAATAAAGAAGACAACACAAAATATTTCCAAGCTTCCATATGTCTTCATCCATGGGTGGCTACCTTAGCTTCCCTTGAAGAGCCTCTTTAGGTTTGCTTGTCCTTGCCTTTGTCCTTGCTTGGGTGCCCTATTTACAATTAAAAAGGGTAAGAATCACAACTTGTATCTATATAACGAAATTGAGATCATAACATAAATGATAGGGATGAAAATTTACCAACTGAAACAATCTTTCCAGCTTTTATATCTCCTAGACATTTGGGGCAACTCCTCTTCCAATGCCCTATGTCATTACAATAATGACACTTGTCCTCGGTTGAGGCACCTTTCTTAGTCTTGGGTGAGCTATTCTCAATAGCTTTTCCTTTGCCTTTGTCGGTGGAGGGCTTCTTTCCTTTGCTAGCACCTTTCTTGAACTTCCCCTTACTCTTGTTATTGATTGTGAAGTACATCCTTGGTGGTGCTAAGATTTAGCCCTATGTCTCTCTCCGCTTGCACAAGCATTTTGTGAAACTCAAGAACAGAGGTTTTCATATTTTGCATATTGTAGTTTACCCTAAACTGCACATATGCTTTGATTTTCCCCAAGGAGTGTAGTACACGGTCAATAACGAGTTGTTCGTGAATGTCAACCCCTTGCAATTTAAGAGTCTCGACATGCTCAATCAATTTGAGTACATGAGGGCTAAATTTTTGGCCCTCTCTTAGGTTCATGTCCAAAAACAAGGAAGACGTCTCATATTGAATGATCCTTTGAGCTTGTGAAAACATAGTCACAAGCTTGGCATAGATCTCATAGGCGGTGCTCATATTTATGGCACTCCTTTGGAGATCGGCTTCCATTGAGAAGACCAAAACATTTTTGATCGCGGCGGCTTCCTTTTGGTAAGCCTCATAGGCTCTCCTTGTGGCGGCGGTTGACCTTTCATTAGGTGTTTCGGGAGAGGCTTCGGTATGGTAACGAAGCTTGTCGTCACCTTCCGCGGCCAAGCGGAGTTGGGCATCCCAGTCGGCAAAATTAGTGCCATTCTTTTCTAACTTGTATCGATCCAGGAAGGATCGAAGCCATGAAACGTTTGTGAGAGTCAGAGCGTTTGTGTTGGAATTTGGAGTTGCCATTGCGAATAAATAATATTGACTACAAAAATGAGATGAAGGAAATGTCAACATTTATCGAATTAAATACTTGCAAACATTTTAAACAAGTTTTAACATTTAAATAGTGACCTCTAGCCAACTATTATAAATGACTCCGTGATAAGTGAATATTTGTACGATTTTAACCCCCAATTTAGCTCGGTTTTGTATGTCATTTGTGCTTTGTTAAGCCATTTTATGAGCTAATATCGTCTTCTAGGCGAATTCCTATGTTATAACCTGTTTTGTAGGGAAAGTGACGTTTCTATGCCCTTTTTCTATATTCCTGAGCATTTGCCTAGAACTCGACGCTTTGAAGATGCAAGCTTGACCATGTAAAAGGCATTTCAAGAAAGTTCACTAATTCAAAAGAGAGAAAAAGTAAAGACAGTTTCGCAGTTGTCGGAAGATCAATCAGTTAGGCGAAGAATTCATCATTCTACATCAAACCCTATCAACAAACCCGACTCAAGAGGTCAAGGGGGACATTGCAAGTCAAGTCATATGCAAGGGGAGATGAAACGAGAGTCAAAGGACCAAGATCACAACTTACCCGATCGGGTAAGTGTGTACCCGATCAGGGATCTCATCTGCTTCGAGCAAATTGCTTCAACTTCCTCCTTTTGTCCTATATGTTCAATGCTCGACCTCTTCCCCACGAAACCCTAATGCTATATAAAGGATGCTCCAGCCACTCTTCTCAACACATCCCTCACATCTCTTCACACAATTCTCTTCTACATTTCCCTTTACAAAACCTAGATTAGGAGGAAGGGAGAACTAGCCTCTCTTCTCTCATTTTCTTCTTCCTTTTCATCTTTAGTTATTAGTTTATTTCTGTCCTTTCTACATCAAAATCTTAGATTAGATCAATAAGAATTTCAATCTTTGTAATCTACTTTGTTGGGTTCAAGTGTTGTAATTCAAGGAACGATTATTTTATGCAAGGGATTTCTATTATTGTTATCGCTTTCATTGTTGATCGTCACCTAGGTATTTCTATTTTATCCTTAGTGTAATGTCTTTATGTTTTCCATTTGATTGTTATTTATAATCCATGTTATCTTAGATTCATTTTAGTATCGTTATAATCATTATTTCATTTCATTAGATTGTCAATTTAGCGTTTTTATTATCGCCTTATAAAGAGTCTTAGAATATTGTCAAAACCAACTAAACATGTCTATCCTAGTTTTTGTTATTAACTTCATCTTAGATTTAGACATCGCCATGAGTGAGTAGTTACCTTTCTAGGGTGTAGGGTAGCCATGTTAGATTGATTAAAAGATGTTAATTAGATAAAAGAAATTGTGCTTTTAAAACATTGTGTCTATGCATGTTTGGACTATAACGATAGTTGACGATTCCTGATCAAAATCATTGACTAGAATAAAAATCTTTTCCAAGGTAGAGATACGTGAATTGAATAGACAAAGCATGACATGGTGGATTAAGACCTAGTAAATTGCCTAAAAGCCTGCTAGACCATCTGATCTATGATTGTAATGAACACATCATTCTTACGAACTCACAATGAATTATTTGCATGTTCCATATCCAATTGCATCAATATATTAATCTACATGTGTGAACCTAATTCCCTAGATGTTTTTCATCATTGTTAATCCATCACTTGCTTTATTGTTTTCATTTCCATTTGCATTTATTTCGTTTTCGCTTATTCCCTTTACTAGTTTAGAAACAAAAATCCCAAAACCCATATATTCGTTAGATAAGACCCAATTGCGAGACATCTCACATTCTATAGGAAACACCATCTCCCTGGGGATCGACCCCTACTTCCCTAATTACAATAATTTGTTATTAGCCTAGTCTGGGTAATTTATCTTTGTATCAGGCTTGCGACAGGCACGATCAAATTTTGGCGCCGTTGCCGGGGAGCACGGTTTAGTTTTCCTTTTTCTTGTGATTTTTATCACAATTAGTTTTATTTAGTCTTTAGGAACCCAAATTCCTTTAGACCTCTCTTGATTTTTCATCTTCGCTTTTCAATTTTATGCCCAGATCTTCTAGACTAGGGACCCCTATCTTTTTAAACCCCGATCTAGAAAGGACTCTGCGTAGGAGAAAAAAGTTATTCAACGAAATCTCAAAAGCTTTTGATACTTCAAGTTTAGATCGTATTCGTGAGAAATACTCGGATATTCTATCTAATCTCGAAGGAGAAGAAGATCCATTCTCATCCCCACTCTAAAAAAGCAATCAACTTTCAAGCAACATTCCATCTTCATCTTCACAAAAGAAAATGGTTCGACTTTCAGACCATTCCAAGCCAACTGCAGATACACTTCCAAGGGGTATCGCTACACCCCAAATCACTGCCCAAAACTTCGAAATCAAACCTACCTTCATCAATTTAATAGAAAGAAGTCAATTTGGTGGCAATGCCACAGAAGATCCCAACCTTCATATTCAAAACTTCTGTGACTATTGCTCCACAATTAGACAAACTGGAGTATCCCAAGAGTAGATTAGGGAAATGCTCTTTCCCTTCTCTTTAACAGGAAAGGCAAAACTTTAGATCAATAGCCTTGACCGAGTTGCCTTAGGAATAGCCGACTGGGATGGTCTAGCTCTTGCTTTATATCAAAATTACTTCCCACCAGAACGAACCGCACTCTTACGAAGTCAAATCACTGGATTTCGTCAGAGAGGCGATGAAACCCTTTATGAAGCATAGGAAAGGTACAAAGAATTACAAAGAGAATGCCCTCATCATGGCCTTGATTCATGGTCTTAGCTATCACCTTCTACAACGGTTGTTGTGGCGAATCGCCTCGTATCCTCGACTCCGCTAACAATGGTCGTTTCGATCAGATCGATGTAGAAATAGCTAGTGCAACTATCGAGTCAATGACAATTCACGACTCTCAGTATAGCAACTCACGTGCTATGCCGCTCAAAACCAAGCAGGAAGATTCAAGCAAAGTAGCACTCCTAGAAGCCCAATTAGCCCTTCTGCAGCAACAAGTAGGAAGCTCTTCCCAATCCAAGCAACATGTTAACGTCACTAACCACGTAGTGGTATGTGAGACATGTGGGGTTGGAGGACACAGTTTTCAAGAATGTAGAAGTTCGCTAGAGCAAGTCAATGCCTACCAAGCATACAGGCAGGGCAATGCTTTCTCAAACTTTTATAATGAGAACACAAAGAACCATCCTCTTTTGTCCTACAAAAGCACCAACATTCAGAATCCCCACCATCAGATTCAACAACCATTCATACCACATCAACAGAAGCCCTATAATCCACCTGGTTTTCAAAACCAGAGACCTTCATTTCAACCAAACTTCAATCAACCTTATCAACATCAACCTCAACACCAACCACCCCAAAATCAAAACCAACCCAATGATTCAAGCTTGAGAAAAATTGAATCCATGCTTATTCAAGTTGTTCAAAAACAAGATTCAATGTTTGCTCAAATTCAAAAGAGAGATCAAGCACAAAATGCTGCCATCAAGATGCTTGAAACTCAAATGGCCCAAATAGCTGCCTCTAACACCCAAAGAAAACAAGGCCAACTCCCACCTCATGGTGAGCAACCGAGGGACACCGCTAATGCTATCACCCTTAGGAGTGGTACCACTTATAAGGAACCTCAGCAACCCAAAGAAACAATAGTTGAGCCGACACCAGTAGAGAGCCAAAAAGAATCCCAACCATCCACCGCTAAGGAAGCAGAAAACAAACCTGAAAAGAAGGATGAACCTTTGAAGGAACCCATCAAAATCCAAGTTTCATTTCCCCAACGCTTGAGGAGAAATCATAAGGAAACCCAGTTTAGCAAATTCATGGAAGTAGTCAAAAACCTCCAAGTAACGGTTCCCTTCACTGAACTAATCACTCAAATCCCTTCTTACACAAAATTCATGAAGGATATCTTAACTAAGAAGAGGACTTTAGATGATGTTGAAATCATAGCATTCACAGCTGAGTGCAGTGCTTTATTGCAAAATAAGTCCCCTCCTAAGTTAAAGGATCCTGGTAGTTTCTCTATACCTTGCACTATAGGCACCTACACAATCGATAAAGCTCTATGCGATCTAGGTGCTAGTGTAAGTGCCATGCCCTATTCCATATGTAAAAAATTGAATATGGGAATTCTCAAATGCACCAGTATCACTCTGCAAATGGCAGACCGTTCTCTAAAACAACCTATGGGAGTTTTAGAAGATGTGCCTGTCAAAGTAGGAAGGTTTTTAATTCCCGTCGATTTTATCGTGCTAGATATGGCTGAAGATTCGCAAATCCCTATTATTGTAGGAAGACCATTTCTACACACTGCAGGAGCAGTAATCGATGTCAAGAATGGAAAATTGACACTAGAAGTAGGTAGTGATAAAGTCACCTATAACTTAAACAGTGCAATGAAAAGCCCTATGATATTGTCGACTCAATTATTGATGAATCGCTGTTTCCTAAATATTGTCGACTCAACTATTGATGAATCTCTGTATCCATCAATAATTGAGGATCCTTTAGAAGCAATCTTATTGTTGGAGGATATCTCTGAGAATGACAATTTTGAGATCAGTGAGCTGGAAAAGGATCTGACTGGAAAAGAGATACCGTCTGAAGAAGTAAAAGAGTTCATAAGCTTAATCGATACTTCTGCCAAGGCAGAAATACATAAACCTGAATTGAAACCTCTTCCCTCGAATCTAAAATATGCCTTTTTAGATGAATCTGAATATTGCTCAGTCATCCTAGATGAAAATCAGTTAACCTCACTATTGACTGTCTTGAAAAAGCATAAAAAGGCAATAGGTTACAAACTTGAAGATCTGACTGGCATAAGCCCTGACTTCTGCATGCATAGAATCAATTTAGAAGAAGGCCAAAAACCTTGTGTTCAAGGACAACGCCGTCTTAATCCCAACATGCAGGAAGTAGTTAAAACTGAAGTTATGAAATTGCTAGATGCTGGCATAATCTATGCAATCTCTGACTCGAAATGGGTTAGCCGTGTTCAAGTTGTTCCAAAGAAAGGAGGAACAACAATAGTCAAAAATGAGAAGAATGAGCTCATCCCCACAAGGATTGTGACGGGATGGCGTAGGTGTATTGACTACAGAAAGCTGAATCAATCAACTAGAAAAGATCATTATCCGCTGCCCTTCATTGATCAAATGCTAGAGAGGTTAGCTTGTCACAAGTACTTCTGCTATCTAGATGGTTACTCAGGATTTTTACAAATTCCTATCCACCCTGAGGACCAAGAGAAAACCACCTTCACCTGTCCCAATGGTACTTTCGCTTATCGCAGAATGCCATTTGGCTTGTGTAATGCACCTGCCACTTTCCAGCGTTGCATGACCAATATCTTCTCTGATTTTGTTGAATTTATCATGGAAGTATTTCTGGACGACTTTAGCGTCTATGGCATTTCCTTTGATAATGTTTTGACAAATCTATCTAGAGTTCTAAAACTCTGTGAAGAAGTCGACCTTGTTCTCAACTGGGAAAAGTGTCACTTCATGGTGAAAGAAGGTGTAGTTTTAGGACACATTGTTTCAGAAAGAGGTATAGAAGGGGATCGAGCTAAGATCCAAGTTATTGAACAGCTGCCACCGCCTGCTAATGTAAAAGTAATCAGGAGTTTCCTTGGCCACGCCGGTTTCTACCGACGGTTTATCAAAGATTTTTCAAAAATAGCCAAGCCCCTGACTGAGCTCCTTTTCAAGGATTCACCTTTTAATTTCACAAAGGAATGCCTTGTGGCATTCAACAGAATCAAAGGTGCTTTAATCACCGTACCTATAATCGAGTCACCTGATTAGAATCTGCCCTTTGAACTGATGTGCGATGCGAGTGATTATGCCGTAGGAGTTGTTTTAGGGCAAAGAAAGGAAAATTTCCTTCATGCAATTTACTATGCTAGTAAAACCTTAGATCCTTCCCAAATCAACTATGCCACCACTGAGAAAGAACTTCTCGCTATTGTCTATGCCTTAGACAAATTTCGCTCATACCTTATAGGATCAAAAGTCATTGTCTATACTGACAATGCTTCTTTGAAATATCTCCTTTCAAAGAAAGAGGCAAAACCTAGACTTATTCGATGGATCTTACTCCTTCAAGAGTTTGATTTAGAGATCCGGGATAAGAAAGGAGCAGAGAATGTAGTCGCTGACCACCTCTCAAGGATAAGAGTAACTGAAATAGGATTACCAACGCCCATTAATGATTCGTTCGCTGATGATTCATTAATGGCAATTGCGGACTCTTCTCCTTGGTATGCTGATATTGCCAATTTCCTTGTCAGTCACCAGCTACCTTCTGACCTTTCTTATAACCAAAGAAAGAGATTTTTGCATGATGCAAAATTCTTTGTTTGGGATGACCCCTATCTTTTTAAGCAATGCTCAGATGGTCTGTACAGACGTTGTATTCCCCAGTGGGAAGTAATAGGAGTTTTAGAAGGATGCCACTCATCTGCTTATGGTGGTCATCATGGTCCATCCAAGACCGTAGCTAAAGTCTTATAATCCGGGTTTTTCTGGCCCTCGATGTTTAAAGATTCAATAGACTTTGTTATCGCTTGTGATGCTTGTCAACGAATAGGTCAAATATCCAAGAGACATGAAATGCCTCAAAATGGAATATTAGAAGTCGAGATATTTGATGTCTGGGGTATTGACTATCAAGTACCATAACCTTCTTCAAATGGAAATCGTTACATTTTAGTCGCTGTCGACTATGTTTCAAAGTGGGTAGAAGCAATTGCCACCCCCACCAATGATGCTAGAGCTGTGATACGACTATTTAAGAATATCATCTTTCCGCATTTTGGTGTACCCAGAGCCGTGATAAGTGATCGAGGAACTCATTTCGGAGAAAAGCAGTTAGACACTCTGCTTGCCAAGTATGGTGTGTATCACATACAAGGATTAGCCTACCACCCTCAGACCAGCGGTTAAATAGAAGTCTCGAACAGAGAGCTGAAAACAATTCTTCAAAAAGTAGTCTCAAGATCTAGAACCGATTGGAGTAATAAGCTCGATGACACCTTATGGGCTTATCGCACAGCTTTCAAAACCCCGATTGGAATAACTCCATATCGATTGGTTTATGGAAAGGCTTGTCATCTCCCTGTCGAATTAAAGTACAAAGCTCACTGGGTTATCAAAGAACTCAACTTAGACACTAAGAATAGCGCTGATAGACGACTTTTGCAACTCAATGAGTTAGAAGAATTTCGTTTGCAAGCTTACGAGAACTCTAGGATCTATAAAGAAAAGACGAAGCGTTGGCACGACAAGAGGATAATCAGAAAAGAATTTAATGTCGGTGACCAAGTACTTCTCTTCAACTCCCGCTTGAAAAGTTTTCCGGGAAAACTCCGTTCATGATGGTCTGGACCATTCACTGTCACATATGTGAGCAAATACGGTTATGTGGAAATAATGGCTATTAATGGTGAAAAATTCAAAGTCAATGGGCACCGATTGAAACTCTACTATAGCAATTCCATGATAGGATGCTTAGATATTGTCTATATAGAGCGTCAATCCCCAACCAGATGATTTCATAGAAGAGTTGGTCGAGCAGGACGTTAAACAAGCGCTTCCCGGGAGGCAACCCGTGTTTCCTTTCTTTTTGCATTTTATATTTAATTTCCCTTTTTCGTTGTTTTGTTAGGATTTAATTTGCAGATGAAAGATTTTTGAAGAATCTATAAAAACCTTCCTTTTCATGTCCAAAAGACTAGCTTGGGGGAGTCCGCGCTGACTAGTAAGCTTCACTCTCCTTTCATTTTTATTTTTTTTCCCTTTTTACCCTTCTTCCCATTGAGCATCTCGTTGCATATTTTGTCTTTGGACTCACATTGAGGACAATGTGATGTTTAGCTTGGGGGAGGGATTGCATTTTCCCATTTTGCATTTTAGTTGTTTATATTTTTCAACTTTTGAATAAGAAAAGAGAAAAAGTTAAAGAGAAAATTTAAAATTTTGAAAACAATTGAATGCTTTTCATGCTTTGCTTGCTTGTTTACTATGCTATCATGTTACATTTCCCAAAACTTAGAGCTTTCAAAAGATAATGATTCAATATTCATTGAATTGTGCATACATGGGGAAGTCTTGTACACAGTAAGCATGGAATGAATCTATAGATGAGTACGCTTGATCTTGACATTTGGCAAGTTACATATATTGTAAGGTAGAACCTCCTTAGACTGGTACATCTATACCCAGTCTCATTTAGGTGTGTGTAGTTCTCCTTGTGATATGTGTCATGTCAAAACGCATAAGTATGGTTCTCATTTCATTCCTATAAGCATTGCATTCATGATTCACTAAGATTTGAAGCCTTTTTCACTTTGAATTACCCCTTAAAATTAGCCCCTTCATACAAATGTTTCACAAGATAACAACTACATATAAAAACTGCCTACCTTGTTGAGCTAGTAGCTAGACTATGTTGTATGGGTGCTCTTTTGAGAAGATTTTGTTCCTTGATGTCAAAGTGAATTTGGGAGAACGACAATGTTCAAGAAGTGATGATATGTTCAAAAGAAAAAGAGAAATAGAAAAATGAAAAAACAGAAGAAAAAGAGAAAAGAAAATCGAAAAAAAAAGAAAAAGAAATAAAAGAAGAAGTTGTGAGTATCTCCTTACAATGTCAATTCAATGTTTCGAAGAAGTTCACTCTCGTGTTTCGTTTGTAATAAGCCAATTTGTTCCTTCTGGCTTCGTTATTCGTCTTTTGGAAATTAATCAAAAGTTTGGATTGAGTATTCATTTATCATTGGTCAGTTGCTAGCTCATTCTAACCTTCACATGACCATAACTGTTGTCCACCTTTCACCCATTTCCCAAAGCCTTCTTCTTATTTTTCCGGCTTCTTTTCTACGTGTATTGTGATCTTTGACTTATGTTTTGAATTGTTTACCATATTAGATTGCGGACACATTTTCATAAGTCGTAGATAGGTGAGTGTCTCAAAACCATTTACAGATAAAGAAATCACCTTTTAAATGCAATGAGTGTTCGAGTGTGCCGTGAGAGTCCATTTGTCAAGAGATCATGCAAGAGCCGAACATTCTGTAGTGAAATTCTTTGTCCTACGCCGTTAGGTAAATCTCAGCCATGTTTATGTATTATTCTTGCCCACGTTGTTTTTGGGTTATGATTCATTATTGATAAGTGAATATTTGTATGATTTTAACCCCCACTTTAGCTCGGTTTTTTATGTCATTTGTGCTTTGTTAAGCCATTTTATGAGTTAATATCGTCTTCTAGGCGAATTCCTGTGTTCTAACCTGTTTTGTAGGGAAAGTGACATTTCTACGCCCTTTTTCTATATTCCCAAGCATTTGCCTAGAACCCGACGATTCGAAGAAGAAAGCTTGACCATGTGTAAGGCATTTCAAGAAGGTTCACTAACTTAAGAGGGAGAAGAAGCAAAGACGGTTTCGTAGTTGTCGGAAGATCAATCAATTGGGCGGAAGAATTCATCGCTTTACATCAAACCCTATCAAACAACCCGATTGTAGAAGTCAAGGGGGATGTTGGAAGTCAAGTCAAGAAAAGGAAGATGAAACGTTAGTCAACCGCTTCTAGAAAACCACATACCCGATCGGGTAAGTGTGTACCCGATCGGGTATCCTTGCTTATCCAAGCATGACGGCTCCTTCTTCCTTATTTTGTCCTATGTGTTTAACGCCCGACATCTTCTCCACGAAACCCTAATACTATAAATAGATGCTCTAGTCACACTATCTCACACACAATCTAATCTTATATCTTATACAATCTTCTTACATATCTTCTTTAGAATAATCTTTAGTTTTCTCTTTAGCTTTAGTCTTTCTAGTTTAGATTATCTTCTACTTTTGTCTTTTGTTCTTAGTTTATTTCTGTCCATTTCATATCAAGACATTACTTTAGTTCAATAAGAATTTCAATCTTTGTAGTCTACTTTGTTGGGTACAAGAGTTGTAATTCAAGGTACGGTATTTCTATGCGAGGGATTTCTATTGTCGTTATCGCTTTCATTGTTGATCGTCATCTAGGTATTCCTAATTTATCCTTTGTTTATTGTTCGTTATTGTTTTCCATTTGATTGTTATTCTCTATTCATATCACTTAGATTCGTTTTTATGTTGTTATAATCATAGTTTCATTTCTCAGATTGTCATATAGTGTCGTTATTATCGCCACATAGAGAGTCTAAATTATTGTTAAAATCAACTAAATATGCCTATCTTAACTTTCATTGTTAATATCATCGTAGACATAAACATAATCATGAGTGAGTAGTCACCTTTCTAGGGTGTAGGGTAGCCATGTTAGATTGATTAAAAGATGATAATTGGATAAAAGAAATTGTGCTTTTAAAACATTGTGTCTATGCATGTTTGGACTTTAACGATAGTTGACGATTCTTGATCACAATCATTGACTAGTATGGAATTCTTTTCCAAGGTAGACATAAGAGATTTGAATAGACAAAGCATGACATGGTGGATTAAGACCTAGTAAATCGCATAAAAAGCCTGCTAGACCATCTGATCTATGATTGTAATGAACACACCATTCTTACGAACGCGCAATGAATTATTTGCATATCCTAAATCCAATTTCATCAATATGTCAATCTACATGTGTGAACCTATTTCCCTAGATGCTTCTCATTATTGTTAAATCATCATTTGCTTTATTGCTTTCATCTTTAATTGCTTTTATCTTATTTTCATTTATGCCTTTTGTTAGTTTAGACATCACAATTCCAATACCCAGAAAATCATTAGATAAAACTCAATTGTGAGACGATTCACAATCCATAGGAAACACCATCTCCCTGAGGATCGACCCCTACTTCCCTAATTAAATTAATTTGTTATTAGCCTAGTCTAGGTAAATTATCTTTGTAATGGGCTTGCAACAGGCCCGATCAAATTTTGGCGCCGTTGCCGGGGAGCACGGTTTAGTTTTATTTTTTCTTGTGATTTTTATCGCAATTAGTTTTATCTAGTCTTTAGGAACCCAAATTCCTTTAGACCTCTCTTTATTTTTCATCTTAGCTTTTCTATCTTATGCCCAGATCTTCTAGACTAGGGACCCCTATTCCTTTGGACCCCGAACTAGAAAGAACTTTGCGTAGGAAACTAAAGCTATTCAACGAAATTTCAAAAGCTTATGATATTTCAAGTTTAGATCATATTCGTGAGAAATACTCGGATATCCTACCTAATCTTGAAGGAGAAGAAGATCCATTCTCATCTCCATTCCCAATAACTAATAAACTTTCAACCAACACTCCATCTTCATCTTCACAAAAGAAAATGGTTCGACTTTCCGACCATTCTAAACCCACCGCCGATACACTTCCAAGGGGTATCGCTACACCTCAAATTACAGCCCAAAACTTCGAAATAAAACCTGCCTTCATCAATTTAATAGAAAGAAATCAATTTGGTGGCAATGCCACAGAAGATCCCAACCTTCATATCCAAAACTTATGTGACTATTGCTCCACGATTAGACAAACTGGAGTATCCCAAGAGCAGATTAGGGAAATGCTCTTTCCCTTCTCTTTAAGAGGAAAGGCAAAACTTCGGATCAACAGTCTTGACCGAGTTGCCTTAGGAATAGCCGACTGGGATGGTCTAGCTCTTGCTTTCTATCAAAAGTATTTCCCACCAGAACGAACCGCACTCTTACGGAGTCAAATCACTGGATTCCGTCAGAGAGGCGACGAAAGCCTTCATGAGGCATGGGAAAGGTACAAAGAATTACAAAGAGAATGCCCTCATCATGGCCTTGATTCATGGTTCCTAGCTATTACCTTCTACAACGGTTGTGGCGAATCGCGTCGTATCCTCGACTCCGCTAACAATGGTCGTTTCGATCAAATCGATGTAGAAATAGCTAGTACGACTATCGAGTCAATGGCAATCCACGATTCTCAGTATAGCAACTCGCGTGCTATGCCACTCAAAGCCAAGCATGATGATTCAAGTAAAGTAGAATTCCTAGAAGCCCAATTAGCCCTTCTACAGCATCAAGTAGGAAGCTCTTCCCAATCCAAGGAACATATCAACGTCACTAACCACGTAGTGGTAGCTGAGACATGTGGGATTGGAGGGCATAGTTTTCAAGAATGTAGAAGTTCAATAGAGTAAGTCAATGCCTATCAAGGATATAGGCAAGGCAACGCTTTCTCAAACTTTTATAACGAAAACACAAAAAGTCACCCATTTTTGTCCTACAAAAGTACCAACGTTCAAAATCCCCACCAACAAACTCAACAACCATTCATACCACACCAACAAAAGCTTTACAATCCACCTGGTTTTCGAAACCAAGGGCCTTCATTCCAACCTAACTTTAACCAACTTTACTAAAATCAACACCAACCACCTCAAATTCAAAGCCAACCAAATGACTCAAGCTTAAGCAAAATTGAATCCATGCTTCTACAAGTTGTTCAAAAACAGGATTCAATGTTTGCTCAACTTCAAAAGAGTGATCAAGCTCAAGGTGCTGCCATCAAGATGCTTGAAACTCAAATGGCCCAATTGGCTGCCTCGAATGCCCAAAGAAAACAAGGCCAACTCCCACCTCATGGTGAACAACCGAGGGACACCGCAAATGCTATCACCCTTAGAATGGTACCACTTATGCGGAACCTCAGCAACCCAAAGAACCAACAGTTGAGCCTTCACAAGTAGAGAGCCAAAAAGATTCTCAACCATCCACCGCTAAGGAAGCGGAAGACAAACCTGAAAAGAAGGATGAACTCGAAAAGGAACCCATCAAAATTCAAGTTCCATTTCCCCAACGTTTGAGGAGAAATCATAAGGAAACCCAGTTCGGTAAATTCATGGAAGTAGTGAAAAACCTCCAAGTAACGGTTCCCTCCACCGAATTAATCACTCAAATCCCTTATTATACGAAATTCATGAAGGATATCTTAACTAAGAAGAGGACTTTAGATGATATTGAAACCATAGCATTCACCGCAGAATGCAGTGCGTTATTGCAAAAGAAGTCCCCTCCTAAGTTAAAGGATCCTAGTAGTTTCTCTATATCTTGCACTATAGGCACCTACACTATTGATAAAGCTTTATGCGATCTAGGTGCTAGTGTAAGCGTTATTCCCTATTCCATTTGCGAAAAATTGAATATGGGAATTCTGAAATTCACAAGTATCACCCTGCAAATGGCAGATCGTTCTCTAAAACAACCTATGGGAGTTTTAGAAGATGTACCTGTTAGAGTAGGAAGATTTTTTATTCCAGTCGATTTCATAGTGTTAGATATGGCTGAAGATTCGCAAATCCCCATCATTTTAGGAAGGCCATTTCTACACACTACGGGAGCAGTAATCGATGTCAAGAATGGAAAATTGCCATTAGAAGTAGGTGATGATAAAGTCACCTACAACTTAAACAGTGCAATGAAGAGCCCTATGCTTAACGAGCCTTGCTGTTTCCTTGACATTGTCGACTCAATCATTGATGAATCCTTGTATCCGTCAATAATTGAGGATCCTTTAGAAGCAATTCTATTGTTAGAGGATATCTCTGAAAACGACAATTTTGAGATCAGTGAGCTGGAAAGGGACTTGACTGGTAAAGAGATACCGTCTAAAAAAGTTGAGGAGTTCATAAGCTTAATTGATGCTCCTGCCAAGGCAGAAGTACATAAACCTGAACTTAAACCTCTTCCCTCAAATCTAAAATATGCCTTTTTAGATGAATCTGAATATTGCCCAGTCATAGTGAGTGCTCTCCTAGATGAAAATCAATTAAACTCACTATTGACTATTTTGAAAAAACATAAGAAGGCAATAGGTTATAAGCTTGAAGATCTCACTGGCATAAGCCCTGACTTTTGCATGCATAGAATCAACTTAAAAGAAGGTCAAAGACCTTGTGTTCAAGGTCAACGCCGTCTTAACCCAAACATGCAAGAAGTAGTTAAAGCTGAAGTTATGAAATTACTAGATGCTGGCATAATCTATGCAATTTCTGACTCAAAATGGGTTAGCCCTGTCCAAGTTGTTCCTAAGAAAAGAGGAACAACAGTAGTCAAGAATGAAAAGAATGAGCTCATCCCCACAAGGATTGTGACGGGATGGCGTATGTGCATTGAATACAGAAAGTTGAATCAATCAACTCGAAAAGATCACTATCCTCTGCCCTTCATTGATCAAATGCTAGAGAGGTTAGCTTGCCACAAATATTTCTGTTATTTAGATGGATACTCAGGACTTTTCCAAATTCCTATCCACCTTGAGGACCAAGAGAAAACCACCTTCACCTGTCGCTATGGTACTTTTGCTTATCGCCGAATGCCATTTGGCTTGTGTAATGCACCTGCAACTTTCCAGCGTTGCATGACTAGTATCTTTTCCGATTTTGTTGAGACTATCATGGAAGTATTCATGGACGACTTTAGCGTCTATGGCATTTCCTTTGATAATTGTTTGACAAATCTATCCAAAGTATTGAAACGCTGTGAAGAAGTCGATCTTGTTCTCAATTGAGAAAAGTGTCACTTCATGGTGAACGAAGGTGTAGTTTTAGGACACATCATTTCTAAAAGAGGTATTGAAGTGGATCGAGCTAAGATCCAAGTTATTGAACAATTGCCACCACCTGCTAATGTAAAAGGAATCAGGAGTTTCTTGGCCACGCCGGTTTCTACCGACGGTTTATAAAAGATTTTTCTAAAATAGCCAAGCCCCTGACTGAGCTCCTTTTTAAGGATGCACCTTTTAATTTAACAAAGGAATGCCTTGAGGCATTCAACAAAATCAAACGCGCTTTAATCACCGCACCTATAATCTAGTCACCTGATTGGAATCTTCCATTTGAACTTATGTGCGATGCGAGTGATTATGCCGTTGGAGTTGTTTTGGGGCAAAGAAAGGAAAAGTTCCTTCATGCAATTTACTATGCTAGTAAAACCTTAGATCCTGCCCAAATCAACTATGCCACCACTGAAAAAGAACTTCTTGCCATTGTCTACGCCTTAGACAAATTCCGTTCTTAGCTTATAGGATCGAAAGTCATTGTTTACACTGACCATGCTGCTTTGAAATATATGCTTTCAAAGAAAGAGGCAAAACCTCGACTTATCCGATGGATCTTACTCCTTCAAGAGTTTGATCTAAAGATCCGGGATAAGAGAGGAGCAGAAAATGTAGTCGCTGACCATCTTTCAAGGATAAGAGTAACTGAAATAGGATTACCAACGCCTATTAATGATTCGTTTGCTGATGATTCATTAATGGCGATTACTGACTCTTCTCCTTGGTATGCTGATATGGCCAATTTTCTTGTCAGTCGCCAGCTACCTTCTGACCTTTCTTATAACCAAAGAAAGAGATTCTTGCATGATGCAAAATTCTTTGTTTGGGATGACTCTTATCTTTTCAAGAAGTGCTTTAATGGTCTTTACAGACGATGTATCCCCCAGTGGGAAGTTAAAGGAATTTTAGAAGGATGTCACGCATCTGCTTATGGTGGTCATCATTGTCCGTCCAAGACCGTAGCCAAAGTCTTACAATCCGGGTTTTTCTGGCCCACAATGTTTAAAGATTCAAAAGACTTTGTTATGGCCTGTGACGCTTGTCAACGAATGGGTCAAATATCCAAGAGACATGAAATGCCTCAAAAAGGCATATTAGAAGTCGAAATATTCGATGTTTGGGGTATTGACTATCAAGGACCATTCCCTTATTCTAACGGAAATCGTTACATCTTAGTCGCTGTTGACTATGTTTCTAAGTGGGTAGAAGCAATTGCCACTCCCACCAATGATGCTAGAGCTGTGATACGGCTATTTAAGAAAATCATATTTCCACGTTTTGGTGTACCCAGAGCCGTGATTAGTGATCGAGGAACTCATTTTGGAGAAAAGTAGTTAGACACTCTGCTTGCTAAATATGGTGTGTATCACAGACGAGGATTAGCCTACCACCCTCAGACCAGCGGTCAAGTCGAAGTCTCAAATAGAGAGTTGAAAACAATTCTTCAGAAAGTAGTCACAAGATCTAGAACTGACTGGAGTAATAAGCTCGATGACACCTTATGGGCTTATCGCACAGCTTTCAAAACCCCGATTGGAACATCTCCCTATCGATTGGTTTATGGAAAGGCCTGTCATCTTCCGTCGAGTTAGAGTATAAAGCTTACTGGGCTATCAAAGAACTAAATTTAGAAAAATTTAGAGTATAAAGCTTACTGGGCTCCCCAAGCCAATGATTTCATAGAAAAATTCGTCGAGCAAGACGTTAAACAAGCGCTTCTCGGGAGGCAACCCGTGTTTTCCCTTTTTGCATTTTTATTTTTGTTTTTCCCTTTTACGTTGTTTTGTTAGATTTCTTTGCAGATGAAAGAGTTTTTGAAGAATCTCTGACGACCTTCCTTGTCAAAAGTCCAAAAGACTAGCTTGGGGGAGTCCGCACTGACTAGTAAGCTTCATTCTTCTTTCATTTTTCCTTTCTTACCATTAAGCATCTCATTGCATATTTAGCTTTTGTGCTCACATTGACGACAATGCGATGTTTAGCTTGGGGGAGGGATTGCATTTTCCCATTTTTGCATTTTAGTTATATTTTTCATATTTTGAATAAAAGAAAGAGAAGAGTTTTGAGAAAATTTAACAATTTTTGAACACAATTGAATGCTTTTCATGCTTTGCTTGCTTGTTTACTGTACTATCATGTTACATTTCCCAAACTTAGATTCAATATTCATTGAATTTTGCATACATGGGGAAGTCTTGTACACAGTAGGCATGGAATGAATCTATAGATGAGAACGCTTGATCTTGACATTTGGCAAACTACATATATTGTAAGGTAGAACCTCCTTAGACTGGTACATCCATACCCAGTCTCATCTAGGTGTGTGTAGTTCTCCTTGTGATGTGTGTCATGTCAAAACGCATAAGTATGGTTCTCATTTCATTTCTATAAGCATTGCATTCATGATTCACTAAGTTTTGAAGCCTTTTTCACTTTAATTTGCCCCTCAAAATTAGCCCCTTCATACAAATGTTTCACAAAAATAATAGCTACAAATAAAAACTGCCTACCTTTTGAGCTAGTAGCTAGACTATTGTGTATGGGTGCTCTTTTGAGAAGATTTTGTTCTTATCTGTCAAAGTGAATTTGGAAGAACAAAAAAGTTCAAGAAGTGAAGTTATGTTCAAAAGAAGAAAAGAAAAAATGTAGAAAAAATGAAAAGAAAAAGAAATAAGAGAAGAAGTTGTGAGTATCTCCTCAAAATGTCAAATCAATAGAAGGAGTTTACCCTTGTGTTTCTTGTGTAATAAGCCAAATTGTTACTTCTGGCTTCATCGTTCGTTTTGTGGGAATTAATCGAAAGTTTGGATTGAGTATTCATTTATCATTGGTCAGTTTCTAGCTCATTCTAACCTTCACATGACCATAACTATTTGTCCACCTTTCACCCATTTCCCAAAGCCTTCTTCTTATTTTTCGGCTTCTTTTCTATGTGCATTGTGATCTTTGACTTGTGTTTTGAATTGTTTACCATATTAAACTGCGGACACATTTTCATAAGTCGTTGATAGTTGAGTGTCTCAAAAATATTTACACATAAAGAAATCACCTTTTTACATACATTGAGTGTTCGAGTGTACCGTAAGAGTCCATTTGTCAAAAGATCATGCAAGAGCAGAAATTCTGTAGTGAAATTCTTTGCGCTACGCCGTTATGTAAATCTCAGCCATGTTTATGTATCATTCTTGCTCACGTTGCTTTTGGGTTATGATTCATTATGTTTTCAAAGTCTTACGTTGAGATTTGTTTCTTGATGGTATAATAGCCAATGCTCGCAACCTTGTCCTGGTATTGTTTGTTATGTTTGCTTGAGGACAAGCAAAGGTTTAGCTTGGGGGTGTTTGATAAGTGAATATTTGTATGATTTTAACCCCCAATTTAGCTCGGTTTTGTATTTCATTTGTGCTTTGTTAAGCCATTTTATGAGCTAATATCGTCTTCTAGGCGAATTCCTGTGTTCTAACCTGTTTTGTAGGGAAAGTGACGTTTCTACACCCTTTTTCTATATTCCCGAGCATTTGCCTAGAACCCGACGATTCGAAGAAGAAAGCTTGACCATGTGTAAGGCATTTCAAGAAGGTTCACTAACTTAAGAGAGAGAAGAAGCAAAGACGGTTTCGTAGATGTCGGAAGATCAATCAATTGGGCGGAAGAATTCATCGCTTTACATCAAACCCTATCATACAACCCGATTGTAGAAGTCAAGGGGGATGTTGGAAGTCAAATCAAGCAAAGGAAGATGAAACGTTAGTCAACCGCTTCTAGAAGACCACATGCCCGATCGGGTAAGTGTGTACCCGATCGGGTATCCTTGCTGATCCTAGCATGACGGCTCCTTCTTCCTTATTTTGTCCTATGTGTTTAATGTCCGACCTCTTCTCCACCAAAACCCTAATACTATAAATAGATGCTCTAGTCACACTGTCTCACACACAATCTAATCTTATAACTCATACAATCTTCTTACATATCTTCTTTAGAATAATCTTTAGTTTTCTCTTTAGCTTTAGTCTTTCTAGTTTAGATTATCTTCTACTTTTGTCTTTTGTTCTTAGTTTATTTCTGTCCATTTCATATCAAAACATTAGTTTAGTTCAATAAGAATTTCCATCTTTGTAGTCTACTTTGTTGGGTACAAGAGTTGTAATTCAAGGTACGGTATTTCTATGCGAGGGATTTCTATTGTCGTTATCGCTTTCATTGTTGATCGTCACCTAGGTATTCCTAATTTATCCTTTGTTTATTGTTCTTTATTGTTTTCCATTTGATTGTTATTCTCTATTCATATCACTTAGATTTGTTTTTATGTTGTTATAATCGTAGTTTCATTTCTCAGATTGTCATATAATGTCGTTATTATCGCCACATAGAGAGTCTAAATTATTGTTAAAACCAACTAAATATGCCTATCTTAACTTTCATTGTTAATATCATCGTAGACATAAACATAATCATGAGTGAGTAGTCACCTTTCTATGGTGTAGGGTAGCCATGTTAGATTGATTAAAAGATGATAATTGAATAAAAGAAATTGTGCTTTTAAAACATTGTGTCTATGCATGTTTGGACTTTAACGATTGTTGACGATTCTTGATCACAATCATTGACTAGTATGGAATTCTTTTCCAAGGTAGACATACGAGATTTGAATAGACAAAGCATGACATGGTGGGTTACGACCTAGTAAATCGCATAAAAAACCTGCTAGACCATCTGATCTATGATTGTAATGAACACACCATTCTTACGAACGCGCAATGAATTATTTGCATATCCTAAATCCAATGTCATCAATATGTCAATCTACATGTGTGAACCTATTTCCCTAGATGCTTCTCATTATTGTTAAATCATCATTTGCTTTATTGCTTTCATCTTTAATTGCTTTTATCTTATTTTCATTTATGCCTTTTATTAGTTTAGATATCAAAATTTTAATACCCAGAAAATCATTAGATAAAACTCAATTGTGAGACGATTCACAATCCATAGGAAACACCATCTCCCTGAGGATCGACCCCTACTTCCCTAATTACATTAATTTGTTATTAGCCTAGTCTGGGTAAATTATCTTTGTATTGGGCTTGCGACAGGCCCGATCAATTATGTTTCCAAAGTTTTACGTTGAGATTTGTTTCTTGATGGTGTAATAGCCAATGCTTGCAACCCTTGTCCTGGTATTGTTTGTTATGTTTGCTTGAGGACAAGCAAAGGTTTAGCTTAGGGGAGTTTGATAAGTGAATATTTGTATGATTTTAACCCCCATTTTATGAGCTAATATCGTCTTCTAGGCGAATTCCTATGTTCTAACCTGTTTTGTAGGGAAAGTGACGTTTCTACGCCCTTTTTCTATATTCCCGAGCATTTGCCTTGAACCCGACGCTTTGAAGATGCATGCTTGACCATGTCAAAGGCATTTCAAGAAAGTTCATTAATTCAAAAGAGAGAAGAAGTAAAGACAGTTTCGCAGTTGTCGGAGATCAATCAGTTAGGCGAAGAATTCATCATTCTACATCAAACCCTATCAACAAACCCAACTCAAGAGGTCAAGGGGGACATTTCAAGTCAAGTCATATGCAAGGGGAGAAGAAACGAGAGTCAAAGGACCAAGATCACAACTTACCCGATCGGGTAAGTGTGTACCCGATCGGGGATCTCTGCTGCTTCGAGCAAATTGCTTCAACTTCCTCCTTTTGTCCTATATGTTCAGTGCCCGACCTCTTCCCCAAGAAACCTTAATGCTATATAAAGGATGCTCCAGCCACTCTTCTCAACACATCTCTCACATCTCTTCACACAATTCTCTTCTACATTTCTCTTTACAAAACCTAGATTAGGAGGAAGGGAGAACTAGCCTCTCTTCTCTCATTTTCTTCTTCCTTTTCATCTTTAGTTCTTAGTTTATTTATGTCCTTTCTACATCGAAATCTTAGCTTAGATCAATAAGAATTTCAATCTTTGTAATCTACTTTGTTGCGTTCAAGTGTTGTAATTCAAGGAACGATTATTTTATGCAAGGGATTTCTATTACTGTTATCGCTTTCATTGTTGATCGTCACCTAGGTATTTCTATTTTATCCTTTGTTTAATGTCTTTATGTTTTCCATTTGATTGTTATTTTCTATCCATGTTATCTTAGATACATTTTAGTATCGTTATAATCATTATTTCATTTCATTAGATTGTAAATTTAGCGTCGTTATTATCGCCTTATAAAGAGTCTTAGAATATTGTCAAAACCAACTAAACATGTCTATCCTAGTTTTTGTTATTAACTTCATCTTAGATTTAGACATCGCCATGAGTGAGTAGTCACCTTTCTAGGGTGTAGCGTTGCTATGTTAGATTGATTAAAAGATGTTAATTGGATAAAAGAAATTGTGCTTTTAAAACATTGTGTCTATGCATGTTTGGACTATAACGATAGTTGACGATTCCTGATCAAAATCATTGACTAGAGTAGAATTCTTTTCCAAGGTAGAGATACGTGAATTGAATAGACAAAGCATGACATGGTGGATTAAGACCTAGTAAATTGCCTAAAAGCCTGCTAGACCATCTGATCTATGATTGTAATGAACACATCATTCTTACGAACTCACAATGAATTATTTGCATGTTCCATATCCAATTGCATCAATATATTAATCTACATGTGTGAACCTACTTCCCTAGATGTTTTTCATCATTGTTAATCCATCACTTGCTTTATTGTTTTCATTTCCATTTGCTTTTATTTCGTTTTCGTTTATGCCCTTTACTAGTTTAGAAACAAAAATCCCAAAACCCAGATATTCGTTAGATAAGACCCAATTGCGAGACATCTCACATTCTATAGGAAACACCATCTCCCTGAGGATCGACCCCTACTTCCCTAATTACATTAATTTGTTATTAGCCTAGTCTGGGTAATTTATCTTTGTATCGGGCTTGCGACATGCACGATCACTCCGAGATCCAAATTCATATCAACTTGGGCACGGTGAGACGATTCATCCCTTATTAACATAATTCGGTGGATTAACTCTTCAATCGATTCTACATTAGAACTCTCGGTCGATAATATTACTTTAATATTTATCTTAAGCCCGGAACACATGCGGCTATGGTCGCGAATACTTCCGCTGAACTCAATCCAAATTTCGAAATAATAACCTTTATTACCCCACTTGCCCAACGTAACAAGTTTAGCACCCCGATGAGCCGAACCTACTTCCTTGCAAAATTGGGATTCATGGGTTCTATCATTTGATAAGGCTTGATCTCAATTTATTTATTATGAGAGGTCATGTCAGTTTATTATCTATCTAGTTTAAGTAAACTAAATCGATATATTAACGATAATTTTAATTGACAGGGTCGAAGACTCGATAAAATATGCATGTCATATTATGGCGATTTGGCAATGCATGCAAACATATTAATAAAATGCAAGCATAAAAAAAATTCTAGTATGGCCTTTCCTAGAATAGAAAATCATATAATCTATTACAAATTCGGAAACCAACTCCTTTGGTCCCATGAACTTCATAAGGACGCCTCCCAAGGTCACCGTCTCTCTCTCGGAACTCCTTTCCTAATGGCACCGTCTTTGGGAAACTCTGGTATTACATATAATTACAAATTATATAATAAAATTACAATAATTTCCTATTATAAATTTGTAAAATAAAATAATACAATAAAAGTGATACGAGATCACATTAAATTACAACCGAATCAATATTCCCTTACATTTCGGGCAATATCGATTAAAACTAAGGCCATACAAGAAAAATTACTTAATTCAAAATTACATAAATAAAATGTGACATTCATAAATAAAAATGCAGCATTATAATATGTATAAAACATGCTCATATTAAATGCCAAAACCCCCTATTTAACGGTTTATATCGTATATAACCCAAGTTAATTATCCCAACTGATTTAGAACTCAAAAATTAGTCATCACTCAATTTTTGACAATAATTCAACTTGTTGTTATTTAATTGCTTAGAATTAGACTTTAAAATCATATTTTAATCAAATAAATCCAAATTTAATTACAATAATTTCAAATTTCAAATTTTAATTTTTTTTACATTCACGAACATTTCCATGACTCTCATAATGTCAAAAATCAAGGTTAAAAATTTCGAATCGTTTTTGAGAAAAATCGGTTGCGCTTTATCGGTTTTATCAAATAAAATACATAAAGCATGTGAAAATTAATCAAATTACATTTTCAAAATTAGATCTCAAATGTGGGACATTTATGAAATCAGGAATAATTTTCTCATGACATGAAATTTATTTTAGCTATATTTTCTATATAAGTCACTATTTATGTCATTTTTACATTAAAAATTCATAAATCATGCTAGAACAATCACATTAGTATTAGATTTTCCAGTCTAATAGGAAAATCTACATGTGACAACATACTAAAATTTCATGGTCAGATTCAAAGCGGAAATATTTTTAACCATATGACCTTTATTTATATAATATTATCATATAAAAATCATAAATCATGAGAAATAAGTCCACTTCACACGAAAGTTTACATACAGTAATTAAACTACACGTGTAATATTTTGTAAAAATTTCACGGTCAAAAAATAAATCTAACTATTTTTAGCATTTTAAACATCATTTTACTCATTAAAATGTAATAAAAATACAAAAAATCATATTTGAGCAATATAAATTTCCATAAATCATCAAAATGACCAAAAATCGTATTAGGACTAGAATATATTGACATGCAAATAAATTTGTGATTTTATCTTATAAAACACAAATTACTAGTTTTCTTTAAGTTACATTAACTCGAAAAAACTATAAATCGATTATGCATGCAACAACCAAAGCTCTTGGTACCGCTTGTAAGTTTCTTAAACTCAATATTAGATTTTTCTAATATCATATTATAAATAGTTTACTCTTAAACTATGAGGAGCTTATGCATGCATAACTAAAATACAAAGAAGGAAGAAGAAATTGTTCCTTACATTATTGATTTGAACGGATTTTGGGCACAAATAGGACTCCTTCCTACTTTGTTCTTGAGCTTACAATATTAGGGATGAACTTCCATGTTCTTAGTGTAACACCCGCAAATGTACCCTATTTGTAATTTAAAAATATTATACGAATACTTTTCAGCGAAATTTAGTTTGAGTCTAGAATTTAATTTCCCGTGTCTAATTTAGCAAATCCGAGTTCGTTTTCGGACTTTACTCGAAATTCCGAGTGAGTTACGTCTTAAGGCGTTTATGGGCTTTTTCATGATTTTTGTAACACCCGGAAATGTACCCTATTTTTCTAGTAGAAATATTTTACGAAATCTTTTCAGCAAATTTAAGTTTTAATTTAGAATTTTATGTTCCGAGTCGAATTTAGAATTTTCGAGTTCGTATTTGGAATTTCCGCGAGATTCCATGAGAATCCCGTCTTAAGGCGAGTTTGACATTTCTTGACTTTTCTTGACTTTTAAGTCGTCTTTGACTTTTCTTGACTTTTAAGTCGTCTTTGATTTTTCTTGAATTTTAAGTCGTCTTTGACTTTTCTTGACTTTTAAGTCGTCTTTGTTTTTTCTTGAATTTTAAGTCGTCTTTGACTTTTCTTGAATTTTAAGTCGTCTTTGACTTTTCTTGACTTTTGAGCCGCCTTTGACTTTCATTGACTTTTCCGACTCACCCTTTACTTATACTCCCTTCTAACCTTAACCTAATTCATTTCAACACAAACCAAAACTTTTCTTCCTCCTTAAGAAATCAAACCCTTGCCTCCATAGCATTGTTCGATCTTTGAATCATCCTAGCTCTTTCGTTCCTTGATAGAATTCACGTAAGTTCGTCTCATTCTTCTCCTATTACCTTCCTCTATCCGTTTTGATATTAAAATCATCGTCTTTCTCGCTTTTTAAATTATCCGTCTTTCTCAAGGTGAAATATATTCATCTTTTATTACCTAATTGTAGGTGGAGACTAATAGGAAAGCTTAGTAATCGATTAAAGACGCGTAAAGGTAACGGTGAAGGGTTACTCGATATCATTTACGTGTTTTATGTGATTTCTAGGATAGAAACCGTATGTAGATTATGGTTAGTAAGCTTATCACTTGTATTGTTGTTGATGGATGTTGTTAGTTGTTAATTGATATGAGAATTGATGATTTGTAATGATAAATGAGGTTTTTGTTGTTGATAACATGTCAATTTTTGTTCGTCCTTGAATCCCGTGAAGGACGCAGGCTGCGTTGGGGGACGCAGGCTGC
>JAIUZE010014956.1:63699-92265 GCA_022085475.1 Heliosperma pusillum | reverse complement strand
CATTAGCTAGAAAAATCAAGTAGCATCAAAATAAGAAGTAAAGAAAATAAGAAACTCGTCTACTAGTCTTCTCCTAATATATAAGAGTCACCAAACTCGTCTTCAAAATCTTCCCCTATAAGAAATGACAAGAATAATATTGTTAGTATTAAAACTTGATTTTCCATAATTAAAGTGTTGAAAACGATTTTGTCGGATTTGAAAATAAACCGTACTTGAAGATGGAGAGCGAAGAGGAGATTCTAGAAATATAAGTTAGGACGGATTTGAATAAGAAATGAAGGTTTTGTGTCGATTTTGCTCAAGAACGACGAAGAACGATGAAGAACGACGAAGAACGATGAAGAACGATTAAAGAAAGTATTAATTAGATCTTAAGTTGATTTATTGTAAAATGAAAAGGTAGTTAGTGAGTAATGGTGGAGATTGGGCCGTGTACATATAGAGGAAATATGGAGTCGGGTTTTGAAATTGTTGTTACGGAATTGACTCGGGTTTAATAATTATATTACGGTAATTGATTAGATGTAATTAGATATTAAGTTAATTAAACTAAATATCTAGATATTATGTTATTGTAATGAAAAGAAAGAAAATATCTAGTCCTATTAGAGGGTAGGAGAGCCGTGTGAAATGAGAAGAATCGGGTCTGTTTTTGAAGCGATTTGCGGAGTTTAAGTTGACGGATCGATAAAGTTATAAATATCTAAGATATTATTATTAGTTTAATCATAAGAATGAAAATATCTAAAGTGAGTGGAAAAAGATGACATGGGGCGTGTGACTCATGCCAAAGTCGGGTTTCGGGTTTGTTTCGGGATTTTAAGATGACTCGGGAATAGTTAAATGACGTTCGGGTTAAACCGTAAAACCTTCTCTTAAATTCCGAATAAATTCAAAATAATTATATTAAATTATCATAAATTCAAATAAATCTTAATAAAAATAAATTAAATTTATTATTTTTTTAAATAAAATTTCGGTCTTTCAATTTACGAGGTGAGTCGGAAAAGTCAACGAAAGTCAAAGTTGACTTAAAAACGGGATTCTCATGGAATCTCGCAGAAATTCCAAATACGAACTCAAAATTTCCAAATTCGACTTGAAACAATTAAACTTAAATTCGCTGAAAAGTATTCGTAAAATATTTTCACTAGAAAAATAGGGTACTTTTCGGGTTGTTACAAGTGGAGACTAATTTTTGAGTCCTAAAACAGTTAGGGTAATTAACTTGGACTTAGATATGATTTAAGTATTGATTTGTGATTTTAATTGGTTATTATCACACATTTTCATAAAACCGGGTTTATATACGATATAAGGTTATTAGGGCGATTTGGCACATATATTATTGCATGAGTTTACATATTGTTATGCTGGATTTTGAATGATTGAATGTCATTTTGATTTATGTAATTTTTGAATTATGTAATTTGTCTTAGTATGGCCTTAGTTTTTAATCGATATTACCCGAAATGTATGTGGATATTGATTCGGTTGTAATTTAATGTGATCTCGTATCACTTTTATTGTATAATTTTATTTTATTTTGCAAATGTATAATAGAATAGCCTTGTAATTTTATTATATCATTTGTAATCCTGGAGTTTCCTAAAGACGGTGCCATTTGGAAAGGCGTTCCAAAAGAGACGGTGTCCTTGGGAGGCGTGCAAATGAAGTTCAAGGGACCAAGGAGTTGGTTTACGAATTTGTAATAGTTAATTTGATTTTCTATTATTTTATGAAGGCCATACTAGGAATTTATTTTATGCTTGCATTTTTATTTATATGTCACATGCATGACAAATCGCCACTAAACAACATATGCATTTTATCGTGTCAATCGACCGCGTCAATTATAATTATCGATAGTTCACCTATTTAGTTCACTTAAAAGGAGATAGATAATATAATTGAGACTTAGCCTTAACAAATAGTAGAACCCATAAATCCCAATTTCGTAAGGAAGTAGGTTCGGCTCACCGAGGTGCTAAACTTATTACATTGGGTAAGTGGGGCAATAAATCGTTGTTTCATTGAAATTTTGTTGAACTCAACGGAAAGATTAGAGTCCGTGGCCCATGTGTTCCGGCCTAAAGATGGCAATGAAGTATTTCATCGACCAAGAATTCTAATTGTAGAATCGGTTAAAGAGTTAACCCACCAAGTAATATTAATAAAGGTCGTGAAGTCCGTGGCTCACATAAACCCGAGTTAATATAGGATTTGGGTCTTGGAATCATTTATGTAATTGGATAGAGGTCATTATATAAATGCTAAACTTGTTTAAAACGTTTACAAGTATTTTAAAACGATAAATGTTGATGTTTCTTTCATTTTTCTATTTTGTAGTCAAACTTATTTATTCGCAATGTCGGCAAATGATAACGAGGTTCGACCTCCCATACCACAACTCACCACCGTATCATGGCTTATATCCTTTATGGATCAATGCAAATTCGAAAAGAATTGTTCTAATTTCGCGAATTGGAATGGGCAACTTTGCCTTGCCACCAAAGGTGATGGTAAGCTTCGTTACCACACAAGGGCTTCTCCCAACGCTCCTAAATGCAAGGTCAACTAACGCCGTAAAGGAGGCCTATGAGACCTACCAAATAGAATCGGCTACGATCAAGAATGTCTTGATCTTCTATATAGATGCCGAGCTTCAAAGGAATGTCATAAAGATGAATTCCACGTATGAGATCTACACTAAACTCGTGACCGTGTTTTCACGAGCTCTTAGGATCATTCAAAATGAAGACACTTCTTAATTTTTCGACCTTAAAAATGAAGGATGGTCAATATGTTTGCTCCCACATACTCAAAATGATTGAGCATGTCGAGGTACTAAGAAGCAAGGAATAACGATTCCCGAGCAACTTGTGATTGACCGTGTACTCCACTCCCTAAACCGTATAAAATGGTTTGTTAATTTTAGGGTGAACTTCAACATGCAAAACGTCACCACGACTCTACATGAGTTGTACAAATTGGTTGTGCAAACCGAGCGTGATATGGGCTACCATGCTAGCACTAGCAAAGATGTTTTGAACATCAAATGACAAAAGCAAAGGGAAGTTCAAGAAGAGTGGACACAAAGGGAACAAGCTCACACCTTCTAAAGACAAAGAAAGGCTATTGGGAATAGTTATTCTAAGTCTAAGAAGGGTGTCACCTCCAATGACAAGTGCCATTATTGTAATGGTATAGGCTCTTGGAAACGTAATTGCCCCATATATTTGGGAGATATTAAGACTGGACGAGTTCTTCCAGTAGATAAAAGTTCTCCTGGATGTTTATGTTATTGATATTAATCTCAACTTTGGTATTTTGATACAAGTTGTAGTTCCCATCCTCCTAATTAGATTAAGGGCATGAGAAGAAAGACAAAGCAAAGCAAGCTTTAGGGAATCTCCAAGATGAGGGAGCTAAGATAGCCACCACATAGAGGAGACCTAAGGATTAGCTTGGCATTCTTGCTATTTGTCTTTCTAGTTATTTTGAATGTCGTTTTGGAACTTTTGATTTCCATGTTAGACATGGAAACTGGTTATTATTTCCATTATTTAAAGGACAATTGTTGTACTATATAATGATATCTTGGTTTTCAACCCAAGTCATTATGTTTGTGGAATTTATGTTCTAAACTTTTCATTATACAAAGTTAATATCTTAAACATAAAGTATTGTGACAAGTTGATGATATGAGAAAATATAATGATTGGATCATTATAATTACCTAAGTTATGAATTGGATTCTCACTTATGGACTTGTGACTAAGTATCACAACTTATTTGAAATAAGAAAGATCAATTGCATAGTCAAATCGAGTTAATGAACTCGCATTTGGGGATTTACAATCCATATAAGCCCTAAGATAAGTTCTTTCAAATACCAATTAGATTCCATACTAGCTATGGAAGGGTTAAGAATCCTAAATTTGTTCAAGACATGGATAAGAGTCCAAGTATTTTGCTTAAATAGGGTGAGTCTATAGAGAAGCTAGAATACTAAAGTCTAAACAAATAAGTCTACTATAGATCGCTCAAAGTTAATAAGAGTTAATACGAGCATCATACCCCACTTATACCTGGAGAACAAAGCTATTTTTGACTAAAGAATAGAGCTCATGAAGCTATCCTTACAAGAATTTTCTCATTTACACCTAAAGAAACAAAACTGTTTGTGGCTCATGGTGCTATCCTTCACGTAAATAAGCATATTTACTAAATAATAGAGTGGGAGAAAATATGCCACAAACAAAGACAAGAGAAAATGTTCTTAAGTCATCCAAGGTCGAAAGCTTATAGTGAAAGCTTATAGTGAAAATATCTACTTTTTGAAAGTAATAATTATGATCTATAGATTGGCAGTTATAATTTCCAATTCGAATTTGTTGCATAAGAGCCTTAAGAATACAAGATGGATACTATACATATAAAATTACATGGGGAAGTTTGGACCTCCCTAGGGTGAATAAAACTTTATTGTAAAGTATTGTATATAAGTTAAAATATAACCATCTTTGAGATCCAAGATTATTGCATCTACACCTCGTTGAAAGTATATGTATGACAAAGTGACAAAGAGTTGTTTAATGTTACCTTTCTAAATGGGCATTTACAAGTGGACAATTTGTCGTACAAAACTTAGGAGATCAATGTGTGATCCTAAGAAAGCACTTGAGAGGTTTTATTAATCATTGCATAACAAGATAGAATGGTTTCCTCGAATTGTCGAATAAGCCATGTTTATGAATGTAGTTAAAGTGGGAGCTAGATCTATCATGTGTGGACATGAAGATTAGTGGGAGTGAAAATTCGTCATGTATGGAGATGAAGATTAGTGGGAGCAAAATATCTTCCATGTCTTGTATGTATGAGACATATCAATCATTAGGAATGATGTACTAACATTGCCTTCCGTGGAGGAGTGTTTAGGAAATCATTTCTAGATGAAAGACTTGGAAGAAGCATATTGTGTCTAAGGCAAGAATATCTCCCATGTCTCGTATGTAGGAGACATATTGGTCATTGGGAATGATGTACTGACATTGCCTTCCGTGGAGGAGTGTTTGGGAAATCATTTTTAGATGAAAGACTTGGAGTAGGTATCCAAAATCTATAGTGATAGATGAGAGAGGATACAATTGATTACTAATGTTTCCGCCATTAGGCCAATCATATATGCCAAGATATGCACATACCTTGATAAGTTGTATGCTTGGAGCATGACAAGTTGATAACAAGTAATCCACATGAGAGTCAATGGATAGCCTTCAAGAATGACCATGGGATTCTCGAGGAGAACTATGAGTTTATTCTTGTGTTTGGTAATAATAACTTAGTTGTGTGTCAAGTGTCACACGAACGCAAGTTTCCAAACCTGTAAAGGATCTGACAAAATCCAAGGCTAAATTTTGTTATATTAAAAGCGAATAAATAAAATGGATGATTGAAGTGTCAATCATTGAAAAATTATACAAATAAAGTCTTAGTACATAATGATGAGAATAAGGTGGATTACAAGGATCTAATAAGTAGACCCTTCCACCAAGATACCCATCACGTGGTTATCATGATAACAAGTGGGAGCATCTTTTAAGATTAAAGAGCCCAACACTAAATAGAGATCTAGTGATGTACTTAGATAAATTCATGTTATTGGGAATAACGATGAATGGAAAGAAAAAGCAATTCATAAAGTTGGAACAAATGGATACATAGTATATCTACCATCCAAGCTTTTATTGCATTTAGATAAGATGACCATGAAGTGTCATGGAACTTGTATACCTTAGATTATATGATATGAAGCAATAACATTGTGTTGATTGTTCATATGTGATAATCACATTTATCGTTGAAATTTCTAAAACTCATTATTGTGCTTTGTTATATCCAAATAGGTTGTAGTGACAACTTTGAATCCTATTAAAGTGAACTGGATTAACATAGCCTTAGCCCCTAGTCACTTACATGAGGTGACGTCTCGAAGTGACTGGAGTGTGATGCGATTGATGGCAAGTTCAAGTGCCATAGAGTCATATGAGATGACTAGTCGATCACATAGGCAGACTGTATGAGACACTCTGTGGGGCAGTGACCGCATATAGAGTTCTGGCAATTCATAAAGCCTGGTCGTGGCGAGATCTACTATAGTATTCTTTTTGAGTCAATTATTTATACTAGAGACTATTTGCCCAAGTCAGCATAGTTTCTGATTGACTTTGATTTTTGCCCCAAGCCATTCTTTAAAAAGGGGTGAATGAGCAATTATTGGGTCATGAAGAACTGTGAGTGTACGAAGGGAATAATACGATAGAAATTGTCCAACCCCTTGTCAGGGTTAACAAAATCTTAAGGCCACTCGAGGATTAGTAAGCTGGAAATGTGTGGCCACGCTCATAAGGGATCTACGGTAGATAATTCCGGTCAGTCAGTTACTCTCCAGGTCGAGGAAACCACTCTAGATATGATCACATGCAAGTACGACCTGCAAGACACCTTGCATTGAGTGGGAGATTAAAATAGGACAAGAGAATTGGTGACGCACACTTGTTGCGAACAAGTGGGCACTACAAAATAAAGTTCGTTTTGCGACGGATTATTCCGTCGCTAAATAGGGAATTTCCGTCGCTAAAGACTGATTTGCGACGGATAGTGTCCGTCGCTTATTTTCGTCGCAAACAGCAGTAATTGCGACGGATTAATCCGTCGCACATTTTTGCGACGGAAAGTCACGTTTTGCGACGGAAATTCCGTCGCAACTGTTGACTGAAAGTTTGACTTGACTGCCACCTGTTCAGCCAAGTCAAACATAAAGTCAACCGTTGCGACGGAATTTCCGTCGCAAAACGTGACTTTCCGTCGCAAATGTTGACTAATTGTTTGACTTGACTGTACAGGTGGCAGTCAAGTCAAACATAAAGTCAACAGTTGCGACGGAATTTCCGTCGCAAAACGTATCTTTCCGTCGCAATGATTGACTTTACGTTTGACTTGGCTGTAAGTCAGTCAATGTTTGCGACGGATTTTCCGTCGCAATAAGGCCTGTATTTTCCAGGACATGGCTGTTTCCTGCATCCCCTCTATACGCGTTAAAACGACAAAAAACCTGCAAATTACAGAAGTTTTCCAGCAGTTACGCGTCCAACAAAGTTACTAATGTAACACAAAACCGAACAAAGTTTTGATTTTATATCATAAAAGTAATTAAAGTCTTACAAATAAAAGGTTCAAAGTACCAAATAGTTAACTAATCACTCAAGTCAGTGAAGTGATTGGAGGGAAAGGAGGGAAAGGGGTGAATGGGTTGGACCTAGCATTATCGCCCCATCATCATCAAAGTCGTCTCGACCCTGGTTAGGACCTCCAGTTCTGCAGTTTTGAGTAGAATTTCTTGCAACCTGACTCAAGTACTCTTCTATAGCTGCAATCCTTCGAGCCTGCTCGTCGCGCTCTTGTCTAAGTGCAGCATTCTCCTTTGACAGCTTAGTAGCCAAACTTGGGTTGCCCTGAGTCGGGTTTGAGGTAGCAACAGAGTGCCTATGATGGTCAAACAAATAATTCGCCGCTGGTCCCAATCCGTAGCATCTTCCTTTCTCGTCAAATCCAGTCTCGTCATAATAGATCTCATTATCGTCAATGTTTTCGACTCCTTGAGTTTGAAGCTGAGACTTCTTTGACATGATCTTATTCTGCATCACAAACAAGTTCAGAATTAGTAATTGTCATTTAAATTAAGTAGTTAATGTAATTAAATATATAAATGACAAATTAAACATAAATCACTTAACAAAAAAATGCATAACTTACATAGAGTTGAGCTGGTTTTTTTGATAACCATCCACGGAACGGGTGCTTCTTTGTCTTCTCTAAGACTTGCACGGCATTTGGGATACCAGTTGAAGATTTATCGACCTACAATTTAAATACTTGTTAGTATAACATATATATAAGTATTAAATTATAATTAGATAAATAAATAAAAAATGAAAGAAGATTTATATTTACCATTTCGTCCATGATTCTCAAGGTGTTTTTTCTACCCATAATGTGAGTAGGCAACGCCTTTCCCTTCTCTTCACATCCCGACCTACGATTAGCCGCGCCTGATTGAGATCTCGCAACGAAACCAGGATCTTCGACAGGCCTACTCTTAAGCTTTCTAAACAAGTCCAAAGGAATCCAACTCGGCCTGTGCTCCTCGTCTTTCTGCGAGGCTCGGTAGATCATATGACGTAAACGGGTCTTCATGGCGTATTCCCAAGATTTCCTTACCATATCTGTATGGCGAGGATCGAAAGAAACCTTTTGCTGTCATGATTAAAAACATAAAGTTAGGAAAATATTAAGTGAATAAATAAAAAAATAAAAAATCAATAACAAAGATAAATTGAGAAAAACAAATTTAAATAGATATAATTATAATATTTTAAATAATTATACCTCAAACCAGTTCCACCAAGACGACCGCAAATTATTTGACGCCTCTTTCCAATTTGGCGCATGCTCCTTGTACCCGCAGATTATGGTCTCCGAGATCAGTTTAACCACATCTGCGTCACTGAACCTGAAATTAATGATCATAGTTAAATACATTATATATAAATATTATGATTTTTGAATAATCATAATTATAATTAAACAATTAAAGTAAAAGTGAACTAGTCTTACCATACACCTGTTTCCTCATCCGGATCGAGGCGGACTCTGCGAGTAGTAGTATCCACCTGTGTCGGTGGCACGTTCCTGTCATTCACTTGTTCATTCTCATCCTCCTGCGCTCTGTTTCCTACATTACTACAACTACCTCTTCTTCGTCCTCCGCCCGCCATATAGAGAAAAACTAAACTATTCAAAGTTGTGATGAATTAACAAACATGTATGTACAATTAAATGACAAGAAACTATATATTGGTATTAATGAATAATAAAAACAACTGTCAACAGCTCAAATAAAATTGTTTTACAAACGCCCACACATTTAGAAAAAGTAGTTTCAACTAATATAAGAATTAGAAATAATCTTATTCATCATCACTACTTAAATATTGGTTTTCGGAAATGTTGTATTTAAAAAGGGAGTCTATAAAATCTTCTTCTTCCTCTTTATCTTCCTCTTTATCTTCCTCTTTATCTTCTGCTCCGTCTTCCTTCCGCTTCTGCTCATCCTCCTTCTCCTCCTCTTCTACCTTCTCCTCATTATTGTCCTCTACTTGAGCTTCTTCTTCCTCCTCCTCTATAATTTCATTATCATCTGCCACTTCAATTATTGATAGTAGTGTCTCACTACTAATAACATCTTCTTGAAACGCAGATTCGACAATAGGTGCATCAACATGCGATCTGGCTTTAGTTTTGAATACTGCTGACCACTTATCTTTATCTCTTTTGATATTTGGATATGAAGTATAATAAACTTGTTCAACTTGATAAGCCAACACAAATGGATCATATTTCGGAAATTTTCTGCTTCGATTAACATCCACAAGTTTATAATCCTTATGTATTTGCATTCCTTTTTCAGAATTATCTATCCAATCACATTTGAATAAAATAACATTATATGTGCTTTTTTCGCCTGTGTACGACAATTCAACAACTTCGTTGAGTGTTCCATAGTAGTCAGCTCCCTCAGTCGAACTTACACATACTCCATTATTAAGTGTAGATTTTTCCAAATCTAACCCATCTTTGAAAGTGCGAAATTTGTATCCGTTAATGAAATAACGTTTCCATGTTCGCACCCTTTTCGAAGGACCTTGTGCTAAGGCAATGAGAACTGGATCTTTTAAGTTGTTTACCTATCATTGTTAAATTATTATCAAATTATAATACCTTCAGGTATTAAAAAAAATTGAAAAAAAAGAGTAATCTGGTGTTAGTATGTAGTATGTACTTACTTGTCCTCTAAACCATTGGGGAAATCTTGTGTCAAATTTGTTCCAAATATCCTCGGCTGTGAGAAATTGGGGATATTCTGTTTTGATATAATTTTCAAACATCCTATATTCATTATAAAAAATGTCGAATTAAGTAATAGTTTTTACATGCATGTTGTTATAATTAATTATTAATAATTAAAGTTTCAAAGGACGATTTTTTTACTTACACTTCGTTATGCTTCAATTCTTCTAAATCACAGTTAGATAAAACATATAAGTGTGCACGCTCATATTCGTTGTCTTCTAAAAATCTTTCACGACACTTTCCAGAACTAATTCCCCCGTGATCTTGAAAAATCTCGGGTAAGGTAGAATACGTAGGCTCTTTCAAGCGTACGTCGAGATCCTTGGCTTTTGTGTCCACGTTCTCTTCAAAATAAAAGGAACAGAAATTGGCAATTTCTTCAAGCAAATACGCGTTGCATATAGAACCTTCAACACGCGCTTTATTTCCAATCTTTTTTTTCAAATGATTTAAGAACCTATAAAAAACTTGGATAAGATAGAATGAAATAATTAAAGTTAAAATTGGATAATTGTGGAATTAATTACCTCTCAAAAGGATACATCCACCTATATTGCACTGGACCACCCATTTTCAGTTCATACGGCAAATGAATTGGTAAATGCTCCATTGAGTTAAAAAAAGAAGGTGGAAATATCTTCTCTAACTTGCAAATGATTTCGGCAATGTTGTTCTCGAGAGTAGTCATTTTTTCAACTTGTATCGATGAAGTACACAAATCTCTGAAAAATTGGCTAAGCTCAGTTATTGCATTCCACTCATTCTTCGGAAGAAGGTGCCTTAAAGCCACTGGAAGTAAACGCTCCATAAACACGTGACAATCATGACTTTTCAATCCATGTAGTTTCAACTCGTGTTTATCAACACATCTACTCAGATCTGAAGCATAACCGTCCGGAAATCTCAAATTGGATATCCAATCACACAACACCTTCTTTTGTTCTTTATTCAAAATGAATGAATCCATTTTTCGCTGTTTAGAACAAACGGTCAACATGTCCTCTTGTGCTTGTGGGGTAAACTTTGTCTTGTTTTTCACATCCATCACCGTGTGAATCAGTTGCTCGAAAAAGTTTTTCTCGATATGCATTACATCAAGGTTATGACGAATTAATAGTGTTCTCCAATAAGGAAGTTCCCAAAAAATGCTTTGTTTCCACCACCCAACTCGAGAAACTTTTAACGAGTCCAATTCAGCTTTACTTGCATCCACAATTTTGGGAAAATGCTTCACACAATCCCACACTTCTTCACCCGTTAATCTCGTAGTAGCAAAATCTTTCTCTACTCGTCCTTTTCGAAAATTAACTTTATCTTTGCGGAAAACATGATCAGGTTGTAAAAACTGTCTATGACAATCAAACCAACTCCATTTTTTACTTTTATAAAGCCAAAACGACTTAGTCTCCTTCTCCATACAATATGGACACGCATGTTCACCAGCAGTTGACCAACCCGATAACATGCCGTAAGCAGGAAAGTCATTGATAGTCCATAATAGTACGGCTCTAAGATCAAAGTTCTGCTTTCTAGAGACGTCGTATGTGTACAACCCTGTCTCCCACAACTGCTTCAACTCGCGAATTAACGGTTGTAAATAAACGTCAAGAAATTTTTTGGGACTGTTCGGACCGGGTATAAGTAATGATAGAAACATAAACTGTCTTTTCATACATAGCCAGGGTGGTAAATTGTATGGAGTGAGCATTACCGGCCAGCAGGAGTACGACTTTCCGTATTGACCGAAAGGTGCGAAACCATCAGTACAAAGACCAAGTCGAACATTTCGAGGCTCACTTGCAAAAGAAGGATGAATGCGATCAAAATGTTTCCAAGCCTCGCCGTCACTTGGATGAGACATTATCCCGCTGACACGTGGATTTTCATGATGCCACCGCATCTCTGCCGCAATTAGTTTTGTGGCATAAAGTCGTTGCAAACGCGGTCCTATTGGGAAATAAGTTAAAATATTTTTCCCAACCCTTTTGCCATTTGCATTCTTTTGTTTTTTATATCGATCTCTACCACATTTTCTACACTTATCGAGAAGACTATCATCATCCCAAAACAACATACATCCTATTTCACACGCATCTATCTTTTCATAAGGCAGTTGAAGAGCTTTAAGAATATTTTTGGTTTCATAGAAGTTACGCGTCATAACATGATTTTCAGGAATAATGTCCCCTATAAATGACGCGATACCATCTACACATTTGTGGGGTAAATTGTATTCACATTTCAAAGTTACCAACCGGGAAGCTGACTGCAACAGAGAGATACGACTCCCCTCATACACCGGTTTATTGGCATGTTCCAACATTTTGAAAAAGGCTAGTACATTAGGATTTGGAGATTCATCAACCACTTCGGCGTCAACATTTTCCATTATAATTTCATTAATGTTGTCGCGCAACGCATCCTCCACCATATCCCTATAGGGATTGTCAGACCTTTCCTCAACGGGAAAATTTTCACCATGGCACACCCAATCATAATAGTCATCGCAAAAGCCCCAAAGCCCTAGGTGTTTTCGTACTTCTTGTTCGACTAAAAATTTGCGATTTCTACACTTTACACATGGGCACCTAATTTCCTTACATCTACTGTAATCTTCTTGTTTCTTAACATAATTAATGAATTCATTAACGCCCATTACAAACTCCTGCCTTAATTTTTTATTACAATCCAATCTTTCATACATCCATGCCCGTTGTACTCTTTTCATTTCAAATCTACATACACGTTTATAATTATTATTATCGACTTAAATAAATATTCAAAACAATAACAACAAGAACTAAAAGTTTACTAATAGCAACAATAACAACAATAACTACTAATAATAGTAACAATAACTCCTATTACACAAAGAAACAACAAACAACAAACAACAAACAACAAACAACAAACAACAAACAACAAACAACAAACAACAAACAACAAACAACAAACAAAAAACAACAAACAACAAACAACCTCCAACCTCCAACCTCCTACCTCCTACCTCCAACCTCCAACAACAACAACAACAACAACAACAACAACAACAACAACAACAACAACAACAACAACAACAACAACAACAACAACAACAACAACAACAACAACAACAACAACAACAACCACAACAACAACAACAACAACAACCACAACAACAACAACAACAACAACAACAACAACAACAACAACAACAACAACAACAACAACAACAACAACAACAACAACATCTTCCCCCTGCAAAAAAAAAGTAATATTCGAGTTCATGGGGTCCTTATCTCTCCAACCTAAACCCATCTTTGAATCTTTCATACCATTAGTAAATACTAATCATTTAATTAATTGTTATGAGACGAAAATTCGGCAGCAATTCCCTACAGTTCTCCAAATACACAATGTTGAATGACTTGTCACGCTCCATATGTATTCAGAGAACATTAAAGGAACTGTCAACCAAACTTAATCGTCAAATAACAATTAAAAAAATGATTAGTATTTACCACCTAAATGGCATTAAAGATTCAAAGACAGTCCCAAAACGGGGACTATTCAAGAATTACACCTAATGTATAACTCTTGAACGGGTACTAGGTCTACCATATATGAACAAAAAAAAATAAACACAATTAAACTTAAACAAAATAACGCAAACATAAAAACTTGGACTTATATACTTAATAATAACTAAACTTAATTCAAAACAAAAAATTAACATAAATCAATATAACTTATACTTACTAATAATTATAATTAAACTAATTAACTTAATATAAACTTAAACTTAATAATAATTAAACTAATGAGAGGTGGTCCGGTGGGTCGCAGCGGGTGGTCCGGCCAGGGGCAGGGGAAAGGGGAAAGGGAAGGGGAAAAGGAGGGGGGTGGTCCGGTGGGTGGCAGCGGGGTCCGGCCAGGGGCAGGGGAAAGGGGAAGGGGAAGGGGAAGGGGAAAGGGCGGACAAGGGAAGGGGAAAAAAAGGGGGGTGGTCCGGTGGGTGGCCGGAGGGAACAAAACACATGAAAACATAAATAATAGAAGATAGAGAGAGAGCCCTGAGAGAGAGGAGGGAAGAATTTAGTGGGTCGTCGTGGTGGTCTTTGTGGTGGCCGTCGTCGTTAATGTTGTCGTCGTTGTCGTCGTCGTCGCCGTCGTCAATTTGGGGATTTAGGTTTAATAGAAATGATTTCGGTAAAGGGGAAGAGATGCGAGTTCAGTCATTTAAAAGAGTCTGCGACGGAATTTCCGTCGCAAGTCCGTCGCAGAAATAAAGACGTGTCAGTCAATTATTTACCTCTGCGACGGACTATCCGTCGCAAGTCCGTCGCTAAATAAGATATTGCGACGGATATTCCGTCGCAGAAAAAACACGTGTCGCCTTCCTTTGGTCAATTTGTCAGTCAATTATTTATCTTTGCGACGGACTATCCGTCGCAAGTCCGTCGCAGTATCTTATTTAGCGACGGATAATCCGTCGCAATTCCGTCGCATAATTTCCCGCCATGTGAAAAGTTGGGCGCCATATGTGAAAATGATCTGCGACGGAATATCCGTCGCAAAACCGTCGCAACTAGTAATATCCGTCGCAAAATCCGTCGCCAGTATGTTTTTGCTACGGATTACATATCCGTCGCAAAATTTCCGTCGCTAATACACTATATTCTTGTAGTGATGGGACATATCAAAGACCGTCACAAAACATGTGAATATGGCATTATATAAATGTAACTATAATAAACATGGATCAATACATGATACATAAGCATTAGACCAAGTTTAAGAAGCATAATAAATAAGAAACATAGATCCCCTCTCAAAACAACATGTTTGGAAACCAACTAAAACAAGGGTCTACTTCAAACGGTCATAACTAGAGTTCTAGTAATTCAAATGCAGAAATTCCAAGTGGAGAAGATAGCTTATCCTCTTATGGTTCCAACGGTAGGTCACAAGCCCAAAACAAGCAAGTAACAAAGGCGATATGATTATTTTAAGAAAAGGAGTCAGTGCAGCGAGTACCAGCCGGTCATCGGGACCGGCAGCCGGGTACCCGGCTGGGGTACACATTACTATAAAATCACCAAAATTCATCCAACAACAATTAGAGGAATCCCAGCCGGTCATCGGGGCGGCGGCCGGGTACCCGGCTAGGGCCACGTTGCACGAAAACACCTCAACAACAACAATAACTTCAATTCTTTTGGTACCCATTAATTCCTATCATAATTTATCATCATCAAACCATCTTAAATGTAATGTAATAATACCCAATCATTACATAGGGTCAATTAACACAACAAAAGACAACATTTATCATCCAACGCAAGTTTTAACAATGGTAAGTAGACAAAATCAACTACATAAATGTAACTTAGCATAAGATTAATATAAAATAAACATATGAGATGGATTTGCATATATGAATGAATAATTAACACATATTCATCTGAGGCTAACACAAAGAACTCATCTTTCACTAGTAAAAGCTATAATTAACCCATAAAACACACAAAGATATCGAGTAACCCATCACCGTTACCTCGATTAGCACTTCAAATCTTCGATTCCCAAGCTAACCATCAACCTACATGAATTCCTTGACCCAAAATCTTCAAAATACAACTTTTCCCGATAAATAAAGTGGCAAGAACCAAAAACCAAAATATGGTAAAAGACGGTTTTAAAACAACGTTAAAAGTTTTGATCTTTTATTAGCTAGAAAGAAAAAGGACGGTGAGAGGATTCTAAAACATTAAACGGAATTGAATTACGTTAAGAAATGAAGAAGTTAAGTCCGTCTTAATTAGTTTAGATCTTGAAAATGAGTTTTATAAAAAAGTTGAAGGAAATGGATATTTTATGCTATGAAAATGAAGAGGAGGATGAGAGGAGAAGATTGATATAAAAATCGACAAGTGTCGTTGAGAGACAGAGAAATGGCATCTGTCTTAAGTTTAGAAAACTATGGAGTTTTAACGGTGTTTTGGTGTTGAGGAAGAAGAAGAAGATTACATGTTGCTGAAAAATAAGGGGGAAGGTGAAGGGATAAGTGGGTGTGTTTTAAGAAGATGAATAATAGAAGGCCCAAATTTCATATTGGGTCAACTCACTTGAATTTTCGCGTAGAATCCGATTATGAACTCATAACGGACTGAAATGCGATAGTTTCTACCCAACTAAACCAAATTCTATTTAACATTAATTTAAAGCCCGAAATCATAAATTATCGACTTAAAATATTTTAGCTAATAAAAGTAAAAGACGAATTTATAAAATTCACGACTTTAGTAAATTATTCATTATTATAAAATCTGGGGTGTTACATGTACAACCTCACTTAAGACATTCTGAGCTCTTTTCTTTATCCATTGAACTAGGTTTTATACCCGTGCAATGCACGGGTTAGATTTGGGTTTCTCGTATGTGTATACGTTGTCAATTATTTTTGGAATATAACTAATATAGATATTTTTTATATTATGGAAAAATGGGTGAGGAATTGTATTGTGCATATATATTATATTGAATATTTTAATCCGAGCCTATCATTTAATGGTTAGTTTTGCTCTATATAAAAAGATATATTAGTGTATAAACGAATTCACTCGAATTAGAATGATAATTTCAAGATTCAATTTTTGTAAAATAGAGGTATAATTCTTAAATTACCATGAAGCGCACTTACAGAATTAGACCGATTTTGTAAGTGGCTTAGCGAAAGGAAAAATGATTTCTTTATTATATAGTAAATTTTCTTCTTAAGAGTATAGAGTTATTACTGACATGCCAAAACTTATTTATTATATAGAGGTTATCCTTGAGTTTATTAGTCCAATCTTCACACTTACTTTATGGTCATAATTTGTACTGATTTACACGTTTTAAAAACGAAAACTATTTTTTTTCTATAGTATCAGTTGTCGGAAGTTTAATTTATATTGGATATGCAAATGTCTATAAGCATGAATTAAATATAATGTACAATAACTAAATATCTTGACAAAAATCATTATACAAACAAAAAGCATTATAGGCAAACATAATCATAATTGTTATTACATAAAAATTATATGAATGTAGAGCAAAAAATAAAATCAATTGATTATGAATAAAATACCTTTTGAAGTCATATGACTATTAAAAAATGGCTCTTTAGGAATAGCAAAAAATCAGCAAAAAATAAAATCATAATTGCTATTACATCCAAGTCTTATATGTAGATCCGCTTGTAATTCATAACACGATCATTAAACATGATTTTGCTTTCAACGGTGTCAACTGAATGAAATTAGCATAAACGAAATTAATTGAGACTATTTTTTAAAATATTATGTACCATTCAAAAAATTCAAAGTTACATGAGAAAAAAGGTTCAATAAAAACTATTATGTACCAATAATATTATCTTCCATCTTGCTCAAGAGCAAGACCTCCTTCTCGTTCTAAATTTGTATAGCTCCTCCATTAGTAGTTCACCTGCCAAATAATTTATGTTAAAGTTGATCCCCTCTTTAAATCATTGTTTTGAAATAATAATAAAAAAAAATTACAGTAATAAACTTCCAACGATAGAAATTTGCAACTAAATCAAATAAATAGGAGTATTTCAAATTAAAAGTAGTGACCACTTTTGCATGTGAATATTCTTACCATTTTTAACACTATTTATACAATAGATTTTTTTTCCACTTATGATTAAGGAGTAAATTAGTTACCTTTTAGTATTCCTTGCCGAAGATACGACGTTGGAATATTAACAGTTAAAATTTATGTGGATAAATTCTTAACTATTATTGAGAGAAAAAAAGGTCAAAAGTGCATTAGAAGCTATTAACTTCACACCTTTGATCTTCCCCCTTTAGTATTTTTGTAGATGACTTTAGAAATATAATAAATTTTTTTATAATTTTTTAGATATATACTTTGTAATTAGCTTATGTGGTAAAAAAAACACAAGTTAGTCTTTCAATTATATAGTATTTATATTATTTATATTAGTAGCTATTAACTTCATCTATTAACTTTTCCCTTTATTATTTTTTTAGATAACTTGTGAAATATAATAATAAATATTTTTATTTTGTTTAGATAAATTCTTTGTAAATAGTTATCTTTACACATGCCACTAAAAAAACTACTCAGGGTAGAATTTTAATTATATTGTAGCTAGCATTTTAATTATATTGTATGCATTTGTAAATAGCTTATTACGACAAGTGGTGCTTAAAAACCTAATTAAGTTAGCCTTTTAATTATACTCCATTGTATAGATTACGTAGATACGATCCTTCAATTTTCTTTATGAAAAATGTCGTAAAAAAATTGGCGATTTGAAACCCCAATGACCCTTCATTGTCAAGCATTCATTGGAATTTGTAGGATTTTTAATTATATATTGTATATAAGCAATTAATTAATTAATTGTGTAGATGGATTGTTTAGTGTTATAAGAATAAACTAGTTTAATTTCCCGTGAAAAATCACGGGACTTTTCTAATTCTTTATTAATAGATGTTAAAAAGAAATTTACTACTTTTGTAGTGGTTTGATATTCACAATTTTCTTAAGTGGTTTTTTACTATTGCATCCTCTTTCTATTATTTTCATTTAACTTTGATTTTGTAGCCGAATAATACCGTTTTTGTTCGTCTAAATGATATTTTTCTTTGTTTACAACTTTAAATGATTATATTATAAAAATATTAAGCAGTATTAACCTTAGTTATATATTTATATTTTGTATGTTTGAAAATAATAATGATACTTAAGAATTAAAATATTTTTCACTCATTTTCTCTTCAACGATGTAGCATTGAATAAAATAAGAACAATCTAAATGGGATGGTAATAGATAAAAACATCACAATATAAATGCAACAGTCTCACTTAAAAAAAAATCAAAATGATAAGATATTCCACTATTTGGTATAAGTAAAAAAAAGAAGATAAAATTACCTTTTTCTAATCGACTTCATGAAAAATATGAGAAAAGCTTTACTTAGACTAAACTTGCTTTGTTAATACATATGTATTATGTTGTTAGTGTCAATCGTAACAAATTCACTACACATTATCAAATAATAAATACATTAAAAACTTCTCAAAACATTGTATCAACATTAAAAATATGAGACTAAAAAGTTAAAGTTACAATAATTTGATCACTTGATCAACATTAAACTATGTCAAGAAGTAAGAATACGATGCAAATGCTTGTTAGATTCTTCTCTTTTCTTCTAATTTTTCTCTTATCTCTTCAATTTTCTTCGCTCATTTGATTATAACCCATTATAAAGGAAAGATAGGAAAAGATTTTCAAAATCGATCCAATGAATATATATATATATATATATATATAGAATTGGGATCCGGTGAGAACCACTAAGATAATGAGAACCGTGAGAACTCCGCCTTACAAAATTTATTATTAAAAAAAAAAGGACATATTTGGGTTCGACATCGAATTTTATGGGTAGATAACATACATCTTGGTCGAAAAAATATAAGTTACTGACGGAAATTGAGGTGAAATACGATTTATTAATTTTCATGCACCTAGTAGTCCGTTTCATGCATCTAACAATTTTCATGCACCTGGTGCTCATTTTAATGTATCTAGAGCCCGTAATTTTCATGCACCTAGTAACTGTTTTCATGCATGTAGCAAATTTCGTGCACCTACTGCTCGTTTTCACGCATTTAGAGTAATTTTAGTGTACAAATTAAATTTATGTACATTAAGTACATATTTTTTTAATATAATCAATAAAATTTGTACAGTTACTGCAAATATTTTGCTTGAATAAACTAAACTAATGGTAAATGATCCAACAAAACTTTCGATACAAGATTTGGTGGAGATTTAGTGAGGGTTCTCACGGTTCTCATTATGTTAGTGGTTCTCACCGGATCCTGACCCTATATATATATATATATATATATATATATATAGGCAAGTTCTAATGAGTCCACCTTCAAAATTGAGTCCATGAGTCCTCATCTTGGCCATTGGATGAAGAGGATGGAGGGACAAGATTAGAACAAGATGGAGGGCCAAGATTAAAAGAAAAATGGATGGACAAGATTAGAATAAAATGAAGGGACAATATTAGAACAAAATGAGTAGGTTTTATTGACTTCCACCTACATTACGAATGTAACTTCAACCATTATTTTTGTAACTTTAAGCTAAAATGTGATTTTAAGTATATAAATTTGAATTTATGTAACTTTAAACAAATTTATGTGATTTTAGACTTTTTATAAGTATAACTCCAGTCATTAAGAGTGTAATTTCAACCTATTTTAGTGTAACTTTAAACCAAAATGTGATTTCGACTATATAAATTTGAATTTATGTAAGTTTAAGATAAGGTTATGTGATTTTTGCCTTTTTAAGAGACTAACTTTAGTCATTAAGAGTGTAACTTCAACCATTATTTTTGTAACTTTAAACTAAAATGTGATTTTGACTATATAAATTTGAATTTATATAATTTTTAGACAAATTTATGTGATTTTAGTTTTTTTATGAGTGTAACTTCAATTCTTAATTGTGTAACTTTAAGTTAAAATATGAAAATATGATTTAATTTTAACATTTTTATAAGTGTAACTTTAACCTTTATTAATGAAACTTCATTTATTAATTGTGTAACTTTAGTCAATTATAGTGTAACTCATGTTTAGGTTAGTCTTTTGTAGTGTAACTTCAGTCCATACCAATGTAACTTTAGTCATTAATAGCATAATTTCAGTCCTTAATAAAGTAACTTTAGTCCATAATTGTGCAACATTAGTCCATAATTGTGCAACTTTAGTACATATAGTTGTGCAACTTTAGTGCATAGATGTGCAACTTTAGTACATAGTTGTGCAACTTTAGTACATAGTTGTGCAACTTTAGTACATAGTCCTTAATAAGGTAACTTCAGTCCTAATAAGGTAACTTCAGTCCTTAATAACGTAACTTCAGTCCTTAATAACGTAACTTTACTTATAAAACTTTAAAACAAAAGTGTGTAACTTTAGGCCGTATTGGTGTAACTTCAATCATAAGAAATTTTAATAATAAAAAAAGAGATCCGAAAAAAAATGAATCTGAAAAAAAAAACAATGTAGATTTATTCTAGAAAAAATAACATATATAAAAAAATGAGATCTACAATAAAAATAAAAAACATAAAACTTCTGAAAAATAAAAAACGAGAACTGAAATGGTGATTTTTTTTTACCCATTTTTTTAAGATCAAAGATGGTGGTGGTTTTTTTTTTATCCTTTTACCCTCTTTTTCAGATCTAAAAAGAGATCGACTAAAAATGTGAAGATATATACATATCTTAAAAAAAAAAAAAGAGAGAAGAAAAGGAGACGAGGCGGCAGGAGGAGGCCGTCATCTCTCACGCGTCCCCATGCCTCCGGCCACCATCTCCACACGGTTCTATGAAAAAATCAACCAACCACCAACACAAAAAACGAGAGAAAAAACGAAATCTAAAATAATAAATTAAAAACAAATAATGAGATCTAACTAAAAAAACAGTAAATCAGAAAAATAAAAAATGAGATCTAGAAACAAATATATAAAATGAAAAAAGGAGATCTAAAATAACAGGAAAAATGAGATTCAAAATAAAAATAAAAAACATACTAAATCTGAAAAAAACAGAGATCTAATTAAAAAATCCATAAGAAATTTATAATAAAAAAAACGTGACACACCACCCGATTTTTAAAAAAAAACCGTTTCTAACACTCCTCACCGACGCCTCCCTCATCCCGCCTACTCTTATTTTAAGACTCCTCACCGATACCACCACCATTATTTTGTTTTAGATCTACAAACAAGTGATGTTTTTTGTGGTATATGGTTGTGGTGGTGGTTGTTGGTTTTTTTCAATTTTCTTGTGTAGATTTAATTTTTTATGTAGTTTATTGGTGGTGTTTAGGAGAGGAGGGAGGTTGGTGAGTGGAGGTGGGCGGCGGCAGAGGAGGGGAGGAGCGCGGCGACGGTCGTGAGGGTGGACAGGTTGAGAGGCAGTGGCGGCGGGTGGCGGGGGTGGTAGGTGAGGGTTCGCCGGTGGATGTGAGCGGGTAGGTGGCGGAAGTGGTGGAGGAGTGGGGGGTGGTGGCCGGAGAAGGTTGGTGAGGGAGTAGTTTTTTTGGTTTTTATTTTTTGAGAGGATTGATGAGAGATAAGGGAGGTAGAGAGAGAGTGGGATATGTGAAAATGAGAGAAATGGAGTGAGTGGAGGGTATTTATGCCAGGGTTTGAAGGGATTGGATTGTGTGTGTCTCACAATCCTAGCCTTCCATTTTGTTTTAATCCTATCCTTTCATCCTCCTAATCCAAGGGTTTGGATGAGGACTCAAGGACTCCAATATATTAAGGGGACTCATTTGAACCTACTTCCATATAGAGTCAAGTTATAATGAGTCCACCTTCAAAATTGAGTCCATGAGTCCTCATCTTCCCCTTTGGATGAAAGAGATGGAGGGACAAGATTAGAACAAGATGGAAGGCTAAGATTAAAAGAAAAATGAATGGACAAGATTAGAACAAAATGAAGGGACAAGATTAGAACAAAATGAGTGGGTTTTAATGACTTTCACCTACCTTACGAGTACATAATGATGTAATTTTAGTCATTAAAAGTGTAACTTCAACCATTATTTGTGTAACTTCAAAATAAAATGTGATTTCGAGTATATAAATTTGAATTTATGTAACTTTAAGATAAGTTTATGTGATTTTTACCTTTTTATGAGGGTAACTTTAGTCATTAAAAGTGTAACTTTAACCATTATTTGTGTAACTTTAAACTAAAATGTGATTTCGAGTATATAAATTTAAATTTATGTAACTTTAAGATAAATTTATGTAATTTTTGCTTTTTTATGAGGCTAACTTTAGTCATTAAGAGTGTAACTTCAACCATTATTTTTGTAACTTTAAATTAAAATGTGATTTCAACTTTATAATTTTGAATTTATATAATTTTAAAACAAATTTATGTGATTTTAGTTTTATTATGAATATAACTTTAATTCTTAATTGCGTAACTTTAAGTTAAAATATGAATTAATTTTAATATTTTAATAACTGTAACTTTAACCTTTATTAGTGAAACTTCATTTATTAACTGTGTAACTTTAGTCAATTATAGTGTAACTCATGTTTAGGTAACTTCAGTCTTTTCTAGTGTAACTTCAGTCCATACTAATGTAACTATAGTCATTAATTAAGTAACTTCAGTACTTAATAAGATAACTTTAGTCCGGTGCAACTTTAGTCCATAATTGTGAAACTTTAGTTCATAATTGTAAAACTTTACTCTATACTAGTGAAACTTTAGTCCATACTAGTGAAACTTTAGTCCATACTAGTGAAAAATGGAAAAAGAGATCTAAAATGGTAGGAACTAATAAACATAAAAGAGATCTAAAACATAACAAAGTAGGATTTAATGTTTGTTTCACTAGTATGGACTAAAGTTTCACTAGTATGGACTAAAGTTTCACTAGTATAGACTAAAGTTTCACAATTATGGACTAAAGTTTCACAATTATGGACTAAAGTTTCACAATTATGGACTAAAGTTGCACTGGACTAAAGTTATCTTATTAAGTACTGAAGTTACTTAATTAATGACTATAGTTACATTAGTATGGACTGAAGTTACACTAGAAAAGACTGAAGTTACCTAAACATGAGTTACACTATAATTGACTAAAGTTACACAGTTAATAAATGAAGTTTCACTAATAAAGGTTAAAGTTACACTTATTAAAATATTAAAATTAATTCAGATTTTAACTTAAAGTTACGCAATTAAGAATTAAAGTTATACTCATAATAAAACTAAAATCACATAAATTTGTTTTAAAATTATATAAATTCAAAATTATAAAGTCGAAATCACATTTTAGTTTAAAGTTACAAAAATAATGGTTGAAGTTACACTCTTAATGACTAAAGTTAGCCTCATAAAAAAGCAAAAATTACATAAACTTATCTTAAAGTTACATAAATTCAAATTTATATACTCCAAATCACATTTTAGTTTAAAGTTACACAAATAATGGTTGAAGTTACACTTTTAATGACTAAAGTTACCCTCATAAAAAGGTAAAAAATCACATAAACTTATCTTAAAGTTACATAAATTCAAATTTATATACTCGAAATCACATTTTATTTTGACGTTACACAAATAATGGTTGAAGTTACACTTTTCATGACTAAAGTTACATCATTATGTACTCGTAATATAGGTGAAAGTCATTAAAACCCATTCATTTGGTTCTAATCTTGTCCCTTCATTTTGTTCTAATCTTGTCCATTCATTTTTCTTTTAATCTTAGTCTTCCATCTTGTTCTAATCTTGTCCCTCCATCTCTTTCATCCAAAGGGCAAGATGAGGACTCATGGACTCAATTTTGAAGGTAGACTCATTATAACTTGACTTTATATATATATATATATATATATATATATAGGGTCAGGATACGGTGAGAACCACTAACATAATGAGAACCGTGAGAACCCTCACTAAATCTCCATCAAATCTTGTTTCGAAAGTTTTGTTGGATCATTTACCATTAGTTTAGTTTATTCAAGCAAAATACTTGCAGTAACTAAACAAAATTTATTGATTATATTAAAATTATGTACTTAATGTACATAAATTCAATTTGTACACTAAAATTACTCTAAATGCGTGAAAACGAACACTAGGTGCACGGAAATTGCTACATGCATGAAAACAGTTACTAGGTGCATGAAAATAACGGGCTCTAGATGCATTAAAATGAGCACCACGTGCATGAAAATTTTTAGATGCATGAAACTGACTACTAGGTGCATGAAAATTAATAAATCGTATTTCACCTCAATTTCCGTCAGTAACTTATATTTTTTCGACCAAGATGTATGTTATCTAGCCATAAAATTCTACACCAAACCCAAAAATGTCCTTATTTTTTAAAAATAAATTTCGTAAGGCGGATTTCTCACGGTTCTCATTATCTAAGTGGTTCTCACCGGATCCTATGTCTATATATATATATATATATATAGAAATTGCATCAGGTGAGTCCATCAATCTTAGGTGAGTCTGTCCTACCAATCTAAACCATTAGATTAGATTCGATCTAACGACACTGATAGGGCGCGACTTAGTAAGGACAAATAGGTATTTTCGCCATTGACTAATAGAGCCGCTCAACTTGTTGTTTTATTCATTCATGTGAATCACTTTGTCTCTCAGTAAGAATTTGTTTGTCAATCTCAATTTTTCTATCTACAACCCTCATTAGTTCGACATCGTATATGATTTTTTCACCTTCAAGTTGCCTTTCAATTCATTCACTAAAGGTAAATCTTATCTCCATTCAAGTTATGCTTAGTTTTCTTTTGATTTACATTTGTAACTTTTTTAGTTTTTCTACAAATTTTCAAATCGATTGATTATGGCAACCCTAAATTCATCATGCTCAATAACTCAACTAGTTCTTTTGGAATCTATTTTTTTTTTTTTTGCTATTTTATATGTGTTATATATGTGCCTGTTATTTTTTGTTTTCTACCAGATCTAAGTTATATGATTGTTCTAAGCATTGGAGTTTCCACACCTTTCTCACCTCTTTCACACTGAATTCTAGTTTTTAGGATATTTTGATTAGACTACTGTGCAAATTCTTATTTTAGTTAGTCTTTTTAATTAAATTTTTCATATTCAATATGGTTGTTGTTGTTGTTGTTGTTGTTGGTTGTTGCTGTTGTTGTTGTTGTTGTTGTTGTTGTTGTTGTTGCTGTTGCTGTTGGTTGTTGCTTGTTGCTGTTGTTGTTGTTGTTTGATGTTGTTGTTGTTGATGCTGTTGTTGTTGTTGGTGCTGCTGGTAGTGGTGGTGGTGGTGGTGGTGCGTTGCAGCTGCATTTCAACATAATGAATATGAAGATTATTCTAGGTTATACGATGTGGATGTGTTATAATGATGGTCTCACCGTGTTATGATTAAGTGCAATCATGTTACGATATTTGTCTCATCTTGTACGTATGTTACAAATACAGTGTAACATACCTACATCAAAACTGTAATTGTGTTACAACAAAGGTGTACCTATGTTACAACATAGGTTGTGTAGCTTTTTTTATTATGATTAAGTTTTACCTATGTTACAATTACTTGTAGCCGTGTTTCCAAGATGATGTTATTGTTAATATTCCGAGATAACCATGTTACGACGTTAGTTTAACAATTACATTTTAAAAATAACATATCCGTCCTTCTGTTTTTCTATTATCATCTTTTTCGATATACTTTGGAGGATTGATTTTCATCCTTTGCCTTCTTCTTTTCTCTTATCATCTTTTTCTAATTACTTTGGAGGATTAATTGTCTGTTTTAATTGATAATGCTTTTGTTTTTCCAATTTTTCCTTTGTTTCTAGTTGGAGATGAAGTGTAGAAAGATGTCACGAAAGTAATGTTGTTTGTGGATGATATAAGTTTGAAATATATTTGAAAACTTAATACTTGGCTTGTGTTTGAATTTATTTTAGTCTTATGGACTAACTAATTGTTATAGACTGCGAATGATGTTGGTTCGAATCCCACATAGGTTGTTTCTATTGTCATGATTGTGGTGTAGTTTTTTGTTTTTTAACACTTTTTTGCACTTTGTAAAGACATTATAGCACTCTATAACACTATAATACAACACCATTAATATAGTACAATACAATTACACTATTATCATAGCATTGTGTGATTACATCAATATTTTTTGTGTGACTAATCTGTTTGTGTTATTACAACATTTTCGTGAAAGAGTTACGTCTTTAGTTACTATAAAGAGTGTTGCTCAGTACTAGCTAACTATATTCTACAGACATACAACTAGTAACATTAACAAAGTAAGTTATGGTATTTAATAGAGTAACACAAATTACTCTATGAAGTAACACTAGTTAACATTAATTTTTCTAACAAAATAACACAAGTTATTCAATAAAGTAACATTAATTATTCAATAGAGTAACACAGATTACTCGATAGAGTAACACTAGTTATTCCATAAAGTAATAACAATTATTAAATCGTTACACAAGGTTATCATTGGTTATTTATTGGAGGCACACAAGGTACAACTGATATAGGCTATGTGGGACTCGAACCCACGTCATTGTAAAAATATGTACATTACTCTACCATTGAGCTAATAGCCTTTGAGAAAAGTCTTACCCAAATGCTACATATTCATCCTAAAAGAATTGGGACTCACTATTAATACAGTTTTTGGCAACCCTAATTATTGTATATGGTAACACAGAATAACATTACTTATTCTAACAATGGTTGCACCAAAGAATTAGGCTATACGGGACTCGAACCCGCATCTTTGTACAAGATCGTACATCGCTCTACCATTGAGCTAATAGCCTTTAAAAAAAGAGAATCCATCGCTACAAACTCGGTCCATGAAACTAAAAAGCGCATAGAAGAGACTCTCATTTGGACTAAAATTGTCCCTCTATCCCGGTCATTTGTTTACCTTTACTTTTTGCACAAAGACTAATGAAAGTGTAAGGGACTTTTTTGTGGTTGTAGTTAGGGTATGATAAGCGGACAATAATCCTATTGGGAGATATAATTACTAATATAATAAATTTCTAATATAAAAGGGTAAACATGTGAATGTGACACCTAAAATGAAGATGGTAAACAAATGCCCCAAACGGAGGGAGTAATTTTTACAATAAAAACCCAAGTATTATCACGTATTACAGGAACAATTAACAAACCAAGTGTTACAGTAACAACTCGTATGTGGTACAGTAACAAATCAAGTGTTACCGTAACAACTCATATGTGGTACAGTAACAGAGTAACAAATCAAGTGTTACAGTAACAAACCGTATGTGTGAAAATAAAAAACATTACGAGAAAATTTATAAAAGCAAGGATAAGAGGCATAAAGCTAACGAAAAATAGACAAAAAAAATTAGTGTTACATTAACAAATAAATTACTCAAGTGTGCCTGATAGATGGGACATTAAAACTTTCAAAAATAGATAATTGTGTTACAGTAACAACAATGTTTAAGCCATTCTGTGACACCCTCAAATTTGCGGAAAGAAAAAAAAATAATTTAAATAAATAAACAAAGGTGTCATAATTAAAAAGGTTCATAACAAATAAGGAAATAATATTATACAATAAAAAGTATCTGAAACGGGAGACATGTTTCCCGTATAAATACTGAAATAAAAGAGTATATATAATATACAGTAGCTAAGAACCGAATATAGGTCCAAGGTAAATACTTCGCTCGCTAGCTCGTCAATGTACCCAAGTATGCATCACAAACCTGCCAACCGCATTAAATATAAACACGGAGGCCACAGTCAGTGGGGAGTAACTCTGAGTTCTCCCAGCCACGAAATGTCGAGTTTAATAAAACATGAATAACATAAAAGCAATGTATATGGAAAATACAAAACTTAACAATTATGATATGCTTTTCATGTTATGAACAAATAACTAAAATATAACCTAGCATATGAAAGCTATCATGGAAACCGATA
>JAIUZE010014956.1:0-61001 GCA_022085475.1 Heliosperma pusillum | reverse complement strand
TTGCTCAAGAACGATGAAGAACGCTCAAGAACATGAAGAACGATTTTGATTATATTAAAGAAAGTGTTAATTAGATCTTAATTTGATTTATTGTAAAATGAAAAGTTGTTAGTGAGTAATGGTGAGGTTGGGCCGTGTACATATAGAGAAAATATGGAGTCGGGTTGTGAAATTGTTGTTACGGAATTGACTCGGGTTTAATAATTATATTACGGTAATTAATTAGATATTAAGTTAATTAAATCAATTATCAAGATATTATGTTATTGTAATCAAAAGAAATGAAAATATCAAGCTTTAAGAGAGGAAAAAGAGACGTGTGAAATGGAGAGGAATCGGGTCTGTTTTTAAGCGATTTGCGGAGTTTAAGTTGACACACAGATAAAGTTACAAATATCTTAGATATTTTTATTAGTTTAATCATATTAATTAAAAGATCTAATATGAGTGGAAAAAAAGTGACATGGGGCGTGTGACTCATGCCAAAGTCGGGTTTCGGGTTTGTTTCGGGACTTAAGTTGACTCGGGAATAGTTAAATGACGTTCGGGGTTAAATCGTAAAAGTTATTCTTTAATTCCGAATAAATTCAAAATAATTATATTAAATTATCATAATTCCAAATAAATCTTAATAAAAATAATTTAAAAATATTATTTTTTTTAAATAAAATTTCGGTCTTCAAACTTATAAGGCGAGTCGGAAAAAGTCAACAAAAGTCAAAGTTGACTTAAAAACGGGATTCTCATGGAATCTCTCAAAAATTCCAAATACGAACTCGGAATTTCAAAATTCAACTGGAAACAATAAATTCCACTTTAAAACTTAAACAGGCTCAAAAGTATTCGTAAAATATTTTCACTAGAAAAATAGGGTACTTTTCGGGTTGTTACACATTCGGATTTTATATGTACACATCGATAACAATTAAATCCTAAATTGCTAGAGAGTGAAATAGAATCAACAAAGTTTGCAAGTGATTGATACACAATAATCTGCCAAAATCGAAGCAATACTTCTTTAGTTGTAACACTTATCATGTTTATTCCAAATGAAATTTTCAAGAATTAAGACCATAAGAAAGGGAAGAACAAGCAGACTGTGAAATATTGAGAAGTTTTGTGTTTAATATCTTGAATAATTACATTGATACAATGGTATTTATACTACAATAAGAGTGCTATGTTTCCTAATCTAAGTAAGGAAACATAATATAATAATACTAATGATATTCCTACACAATACAAGAGACTTCGTTTAGGAAGTCTAGTAAGACTAGGTAATATCTCCAATACGCCCCCGCAAGATGGACGGTCCAGGAGTAAGTCCAATCTTGGAAGACAATGTATGAAACTGTGGCCTAGGCAATGACTTGGTAAGGAGGTCAGCTAGCTGATCATCCCCTGAAATGTGTGAAACCCGTAATTTGCCGGCTTGAACTTGTTCACGGACAAAATGAAAGGCAAGTGCTAAATGCTTCATACGTGAATGGAAAATAGGATTGGCAGAGTAGTGAGTAGCACCCAAATTGTCACAAAATATCGTTGGAGACGGAGCACAATCGATCGAGACCGAGCTCACCAAGCAAAGAACACAACCAATTTAACTCAGTTGTTGTATCCGCAATGGCACGAAACTCAGCTTCGGTAGAGGAACGAGCAATAACACGTTGCTTACGAGAAACCCAAGAAATAGGATTACGCCCGAGATAAGTAACAAACCCAGTCGTGGAAACATAGGAATCCTTATCACCGGCCCAATCAGCATCACAATAAGCATGAAGATTAAGCGGTGTATGACGAAAGAGTTGTAACCCGACATTCATAGTACCATGTAAGAAACGCAACAAACGCTCACGGCTTGCCAGTGAGACTCGGTAGGACTTTGGATAAACTGAGCTAGACGATTCACAGTAAACGAAATGTCCGGCCGAGTCATAGATAAGTATAGAAGAGAACCAAATGCAGCACGATAATCGATGGGACTGGAATGCACGGCGCCGCCATCTTTAGTAAGTGTTAAATCAGTCGCCATTGGAGTGGAGGCGGGAATGTGACTGGCCAAATTGGCTTGAGGCTGACCAGTGTAGGGATGAGGGCAGTAGGCAGGGAAGGCAACATGGGGATATTGGCGTTTGAACTGATGACATGCACTAATGACGTGACCAATATTGCGACAAAACTGACACTTCCCTTTGAAAGGGTTGGGAGTGTAGGAGGAGGCCTGATTATTCCTAGCTGGTGTTTGGTAAGGGCGGGGTTGGCATTTGTTGGCTGGGTGGGGGGGACGGTACTGGGCGGCATGGGCAGTGGCCGGGAAGGGCTGAGGGACGGAGGTTATTTTGAGGGAAAGATCAAAGTTTATTAATTTCTCATGGAGAGCATCAAACGAGATGGTATCGTCACGGGCTTGAATCGCTTGAATAAGCGGTTTGTAGGTTTCATAGTCAAGACCGCGAAGAATCTTGGTGATAATATCGTCATTGTCCATGGGTTTACCCATGATGGCTAGTTGGTCAGTGTCGCGCTTGATGGCGTGCATATATTCCGAGATTGGTTGGGATCCTTTGGTGAGAGAGTCAAGACGGTCTTTTACTTGAAGTATGTGACCGCGAGATGGGTTAGCGTAAGTCTTGGCTAGGATTTGCCACGCCTCATGCGGAGAGGAGGCGCGGATGATTAGAGGGGATATGGTGGGCGGAAGCGTTCCAAGAAGGGCACCAAATATGAGACGATCTTGGCGAGACCATGTGTGAAAAGCTGGGTTATGGGATGTAGATGAGGAAGGTTTGGGGTCTTCCGTGGAGGGTGATACGGTTGTGATTCGTGGTGGTGGCATAGCACTACAACAAAAAAGGCATTTTGCGACGGATTTGTTGCGACGGAATTCAAATCCGTCGCAAAATTGACTTTGCGACGGAATTTTTGATGTTTTGCGACGGATTGCATTCCGTCGCAATACATCATTTTGCGACGGATTTTGCGACGGAAATTCCGTCGCAAGATAAATTCACCCGCGAAATGATAAAATGAAAAAAAAAAAAAATTTTTTTTTTTTGTGAATAGTGTTTGCGACGGATTTTGCGACGGAAATTCCGTCGCAAATAATTTTTTTTAGCGCGGAATTTTTGGTTCGCGCGGGAAAATATATTTGCGACGGATTAATGGATTTGCGACGGAAATTCCGTCGCAAATCCATCCCACATCGGAAAAAAACAGCACATTTCTTATGTTTATATAGAATCCTTCACTTCTTACATTGAATATGTGACTTATGAATTGAAGCGGAAAAACATGCGGTTAAAAAAATCGCGCGAGATAAATTCACGCGCGAAAAGATAAAATGAAAAAAAAAAAAAAAAAAATTTTTTTTTTTATGAATAGTGTTTTGCGACGGAATTTGTCCGTCGCAAATTTTTGCGACGGAATTTCCGTCGCAGAATCTAGCTTTTGCGACGAAAATTTGCGACGGAGTGCTTGTGACGGAAATTCCGTCGCAAATGCCTTTTAGCGACGGATTTAAGGGTATTTGCGACGGAATTTTCCGTCCCTATAGGGTGGGTTCCATCCAAGAATTTGACGAGATCATATCCAAAGAGTATGGATTCAACTTGGGTTTTCCATGGATAGTATGTGAGGGGTGTTAATTTGTCAACAATAGACAAGTTAACAAGGATAAGTGGGACGGAAGGTTCATGGGAATTGGCAAGGGTGGAGGAGGTTGACATTGTCGGTTGTAGGGTGTTTTTCGAGTCGGGATCGAAATTAGGCTGATACCATGTGAGATATTGAGAAGTTTTGTGTTTAATATCTTGAATAATTACATTGATACAATGGGTATTTATACTACAATAAGAGGGCTATGTTTCCTAATCTAAGTAAGGAAACATAATATAATAATACTAATGATATTCCTAAACAATACAAGAGACTTCGTTTAGGAAGTCTAGTAAGACTAGGTGATATCTCCAATAACACAATGTACAAATTAAAATATCATAATATTCAAGCATAAAATCGGTAGGCGAAAATCAATCAATAATGAGAGAAGTATTAAAATTGTATCTTATCGAATAAGCAAGCGGTGAATTAGTACTAATGTTACGGTAATAATATTACAGTAAAGCAATAATGCATGTTACGGTAATAATAATACGGTAACACAAAAATGTTACGGTAACAATGTTACAATAATAACAACATAAGATCTAGTTTAATCAACTAAGTTTACTCCAAAATTTCACGAATGCAAGTCCAATATTATACAATAAAATAACAAATAATTACAAAATATTGAACAACTGACCGTAACCTTAGCCTTTTCAAAAAACACTGTGAATATATATATATCAATGAAAAAAGACATTGGCAGTAACATTGTTGCTCAATGTCACCAAATACAATCAAAAGTAACAATATTGGTATGAACATATACAACACAAATATGAACTTTAACATTTATCATAACGCATAATTAACACAAATCAAGGTGCTTCTAATTTACTGATAATGGTTAACCAGTATCATCAATTTAGTTAAGTAAAATCACAGTAGCTATTCAATGTAATCAAATGAGATATTCAACACAATGACATAATCAATTAAAATAAATTACATTAAAACTGACAAAGCTCAATAAGAAATATACGGAAACAAAATCAATCAACAACGCAAGTCAATTAAAATTTACAAAACCAAACATGAAAATGCTAATTCAATCTATTGAATGGAATACAATATAAAGATCAACACTAACCTTTAAACGTTTAATTTGTTATCAGGCTAACCATTCTTTCTCATAAAATTAAAGATTGTTGATCATTTAATAGTAATAACGCATGGAGCATAGATTCAAGTTTGTGGTTGAATTTGATGTGAGTTGTTGATTATATTTAGGAGAACTAATGTAGTAGTTAATTTATACATACAATTAATGAGTTTTTTAGAGTTTTTCTTTGATTTGGGGATGTAGGCAGAGAAATACGTACGAGGGGAGGGAGAAACTCGAATGGGTAATTAAAGGAGGCGAAGGTTTTGAGGGTAATGTGTGCGATCAAAGGGGTTACGTGGCTTAATCTGGCGCGCCAATCCTATTAGATTGAATGGTCCTAATTAATAGGACCGTACTCACCTAAGAAGCTAGACTCACCGGATGCTCTCTCTCTCTCTCTCTATATATATATATATATATATATGTAAAGAAAATAACTTCTCTGTCACTTTTGTAGGAATGTGATAGATTTCTTATCAATTGATCTTATTTATAGGTAAAATTTGTTGGATTAGTTTTATAACAGCAGGATATGAAAAGTTTATTATTAAAATCAGACAATTATGATTATGAAATAGAGTAAGGTTTGGGAGAAGATGATTTAAAACTTAACTATTATATTTATTAATACTTTGCCTTTATGTATCCCATTTTAAATTCTTTTTTTATAAATGATTTTAAGAGGGTGAATTTGAGATCATGAAGTGGAGTAATGTTTTGGTAGATGAACATATATTAGTATATTAGATGAACATTTAAATTTTTGTATAAAGCTACAATTTTTAAAATTTTATTTTTAAATAATGATGATGACGTGACATACTATAAAAATATAGAAAAGGTGAATCATGAAAGGTAATGCTTAGTCTAGCCTTTTTATATTTTATATAATATAAATTTTCCAATTTTTTTTGTTTTTAAAAATAATTTTATTTCAATAAAACCTTAAAATAATTTAGGACTTCAATAAAACCTTAAAACTTAACCATAAATATTGCGTATATAAGAAATTTATAAAACACCATTACTTAATTTCTTAATATATTGTAATAACTAATAATTACATGTACAAAATATTATGAAAGGTAAGTATAGAGGGCTAATAATTACATGTACACCATTACTTATAATAGGAATGTGTACCTTATATTTTCAGCTGATGGAGGGGAAACTTTTTGTAGGGTTTACATGTGGAACTTATGGTGGTATCTTAATAACTAAGGAAAACAAAAGGTTGGTTATAAACTAAGGAAACGGTTGTAGTTATGGAAGTGAGTAAAAGCGTGAAAATGGAGGGGTAAGACTTAAGAGTATGTTAAGATAGTGTTTAGTGTTCATTACTCATAAATTTTTGCCGAGAAAATTAAAAGACTATTGCCCTCTATAGTTTATTTGTATTTATTTTATTTTATTATTATAAATCTTATTATAGATAGGTTTGAGTAAATTCTCATGCATCTTGCAAAGATTGTGCCACGTGTCGCTCTATTAAGTACTCAACTTACCTTTTTATATTATTGTAAGATTTATTCTGGTGGCGCCACATAGGATTTAGAACAATAAAGGGTTTACATGTGAAATGTGAAGTTTGTCTTTTTATATTATTTATAGATGACTAACATCCTTCTAAGACCCAGTAAAAGAAGTTGCATTTTCTTCAAGGATAAGAGGGTTTGAGCCCAACTCTTGGCGTACCTCTTACAAGATTCTCTGGAGTAGTTTACTTACCCATACTTGCTTCTCAATAGAATGTAATTCATTTTATTTAATATGCAATAATTTTTAGTATGACCCAACTTTCCACAACAATTACAATGCAAAGGCCTCCACTCTTAAACAATTTTTTGCATAATTTGACCATGGTAAGGAGTGATAAGTATAACCTAGTAATTCCTCAGCTGACCAACTTTCACCAAAACCCTTGCAAAAGAAAGTTTAGCTTTAATTTTTCCCCTATTTAATCATTTTTATAACTTTATATTTATTTAGTAGCTGAGAGTTTTTGTTATAAAAACGAGAAATAAATTATAAAAAAACTAAATATCATAGCATTAAAAAGAGGTAAAAACAAAATATAAAACTAAATAGAACAAAATGTAAAAACCAAAAAATCGAAACTACGTTAAATAAAGGTAAATGGATTAAGGAAACAAGCTAACCACATAAAGTAAAATGACTAACCAACCAACACTCCAAACAATTAATTTAAGGGCTTTGATATATACAAGTATACAACCCACTTTGTTGTGCATTACTATTTGCAAATTCTTAGAATTAATGCTAGTTTAATTTTCGAAAGGAATCTAGAGTTAGTATTGTAAATGATTTATTAAGAACCTATTATTGGTACTAGAACGTATCCCACCAAACATAATTACACATATCAAAATGGTAAACGAAAAATACTTATGCATTGATAGCTAGATAAACACCAGATAATATGTATTTTACATCCTTCAACAATCCATCTAATACCCCTTATTCAAAATCTATTAAAAACACCTACAACAATAAAGCCAAAATAAGAGAAATAAATAACAACAATTTAATTTTCAAGAACAATTTGTTGTAATTGAATATTTGGTGGCTTGAGAGGAATGAGAGAGAAAGTTAGAGAGAGAAAGGCTATAATTTTCTAGGGTTCTTGGAGTTTGTGCAATGGCAAAAACCAATAATGTAACTCATTCCTTACCATCTTCCAATAATAATAATAGATCATTAAGTAATAAAACTAGTACTAGTACTTGTAATAAACTCAATCAAATTGTTTGTAGTAAAAATAAAAATGAAAAAAGGAATGTTCGTGTGGAGATCATTGAGGAGGAAATAGCGAACGTTCATGAAGCAATAGATGATGCCCTGAATGAAGTGGATCATGGAGAGGTGTTTGAACAGAATGATCAGAGTGAGTGGACGGTGGTTTCTAGCAGAGGTAATCGGGGGAAGGCGGTGGTTTCTTCTCCAGTATTGGACACAATTGATGAAGTTGGGTCAGTCTCAAAGGAGCCAGTACAATCGAGAATGAAATTAACAATGGAGGATGTTCAAGAAGAAATTGAGTATTGGAAACAGGCGGTGTATGGTTATGTCATGGGGGCGAATCCGCCTCGAGGGGTTATTGAAGGTTTTTTGAGGAGGATTTGGGCAGCTTATGAGATTACTAAGGTATCGTTCCTTCCAAATGGTTTGTTTGTGGTTAGGTTTGCTAAAGCTGAGCATCATAAACTGGTTCTAGAGAATGATATGTTTTTGTTTGATGGTAAACCCATGATTATTAAACCTTGGGGTGCCTCCATTAAGATATCTAAAGTGTCTGTTAAGAAAGTGCCTATATGGATTAAGTTAGTTGGATTAGATTTGAAGTTTTGGGGAAGTAAGTGTTTGGAGAAGCTGGCAGGTTTGATTGGAAGGTTTATCCGTATTGATGATGCTACTCTTTCTAAAGCTTTGTTGGGTTATGCTAAAATTATGGTTGAGGTGGAGCTAGATCAGCAATTTCCTCCGAGTATAGAGTTTGATGATGAAATGGGTGCTGAGGTTAAGGTAGCTATTGAGTATGATTGGCTTCCTATTAGTTGTAAGCAATGTTGTGGTATTGGACATTCTGCTGAGATGTGTAGAAGGAAGTTTGGGACTAAGCTGGGTGTGAAGAAAGTACAGCCTCCTAGGCAGGTTTGGCAGCCAAAGGTGGTTGGTAGCAGTGTTTTGGATCCTAAGGAATTTCCTACTCTTCCTGTAAGTAAGGCTTTGGGGAATGCTGGTTTGGTTACACCTGCTGTGTCTCCTACTGTTGGTCTGAATTCGGCTTTTACACCTGCTAGGGTGATTACCAAATTGATGAGACATGAGTCCAGATTAGTTGGAGGTCAGGATAAGGAGTTTTCTGTGAATTTTAATGATGCTATGAATGTGGTTAGTGATAATGCTGAATTGGTTGATAAAGGAGGTGGTGGGAATCCTCCTTCTTCTAATGATTAGTTTTTGAGCTTGGAATATTAGGGGTCTAAACAGTCCAACAAAGCAGAAAGAAATTCGTTGGTTTCTAAATCAGCATGATGTGGATTTGTTTGGATTCCTTGAGACTAAGGTCAAACTTAGGTCTCTAAATGGAATAGTTAATAATGTGTGTCATCAGTTTAGTTGTGCTACTAATAATTCAGTTCATGATGGTGGTAGAATTTGGGTAATTTGGAAGGAGGATAGAATTGATCTTGAGGTTTTGGAGATTGATGCTCAATTTATTCATGCCAAAATCAAAGATAGACTTTCTGATATGGTTTTTTTTGCTACTTTTGTGTATGGGTTTAATAAAGTTGAGGAGAGGGTTCCACTTTGGAGTGCCTTGAAGAGGTTCTATACTCTTGAGTCTTGGATTGTGTTGGGGGATTTTAACAATGTTATGTATGCCAATGAGAGATTGGGAAAGATGGTGAAGGATGAGGAAATGCTGCCTTTTCAATCTGTGGCTCAATGCTGTGATTTGTCTGATATCAAGTCTACTGGAGCTTTTTTCACTTGGAACAATAAACAACCTAGTGAAACTAGGATCTTTAGTAGGATTGATAGGGTATTAGTTAATGGAGGATGGTTGAATAGGTGGTCTGATTGGTTTGCACATTATCTTCCTGAAGGATATTTTGATCATTGTCCTTGTATTGTCTCTTGTGGGGTGAGTGCTGGTAGTAGTAGTAAGTCCTTTAAATTTTTTAATATGTGGACTAAGGCTGATGGATATCATGATATGATTAAACATGTGTGGAGTGAGAATGTTGTGGGTACTGATATGTTTAAGGTTGTTACTAAGCTTAAGATGTTAAAACCCAATTTAAAGCAGCTTAATAGGGAGTTGTTTTCTGATATAGAAAGGAATTCTGAGGTTGCTCTCAAATTGCTCATTGATGCTCAGATTCAACTACAAATGGATAATAGTAGTCCTATTTTGATGGATAAGGAGAGGCAGCTTAGGGAGTCTTATGGAATGTTGGCTGGAGCTAGAGATGATTTTCTTCGACAAAAAGCTAAGGCTAGTTGGGCTAAAGAAGGTGATTCTAATACTACTATGTTTCATCAGGCTATAAAACAAAGACAGTTGCATAATAAAGTTGTTTCTATTAAGGATAGTCTTGGAGTTGATTGTATTACTTCTGATTCTATTATGCAAGCTTTTGTAGAATTTTATCAGAAACTTCTTGGTCAGAGTGGGGAAGTTACTGAGTTCTATAGCAGTGTTGTTAGGAGAGGGAAGGTGGTGAATGAGAATGCTTGGGGGGTCCATGTGTAGAATGCCTACAATGGAGGATGTCAAGGGGGCTGTTTTCTCTATTCCTAATGAGAAGAGTCCTGGGCCTGATGGTTTTACTAGTGGTTTTTTTAAGGCTTCTTGGGATTATATTAAGGGGGATATCTGCAATGCTGTAGCTGAATTTTTCAGAAATGGTAAGATTCTAAGGCAAGTGAATTGTACAAATCTGGTGTTGATTCCTAAAGTTGAGAGTCCTAACCATGTGTCAGAATTCAGACCTATTGCTTGTTGTAATACCATCTATAAAGTTATTTCCAAGCTTCTGTGTGATAGAATGAGTGATAGTCTAGCCATGATTATTGATCCTGCACAATGTGCATTTATCAAAGGTAGAAGTATTTTGGGAAATATCTTGATTAGTCAAGATTTGGTTAGGATGTATAAGAGGAGGAATGCTTCCCCTAGATGTCTGATGAAGATTGATCTTAGGAAGGCTTATGATTCTGTGGAATGGATGTTTCTACAAAAGATGTTGCAAGCCCTTAATTACCCTCCTGGTCTGATTAATATGATAATGCAATGTGTTTGTACTCCAAGTTATTCTATTGTTCTGAATGGGCAATCTCATGGTTTTTTTAAGGGAGCCAGGGGTTTGAGGCAGGGTGATCCTATGTCTCCTTTATTATTTACTATTTGTATGGAATACTTGAGCAGACTCTTGCACATCACTACTGCTATTCCTGGATTTCACTTTCATCCACTTTGCAAAGGTATTAAGTTGACTCATCTTATGTTTGCAGATGATTTGCTGCTTTTTTGTAAAGGGGATATTAGGTATGTGTTTATTATCATGGATACATTTAAAAGATTCACTTGTGCTTCTGGTCTATGTATTAATTCTGATAAGTCTGATATTTACTGTAATGGGGTTGATCCTGATGTGTTACAAAGTTTGCTTCAAGGTACTGGTTTCAAGCAAGGGGAATTGCCTTTTAAGTATTTGGGAGTGAAGATTTCCCATAAAAGATTATCTAAATTGGACTGCAATATTCTTGTAGACAGAATGATTAGGAGAATTAGGGGATGGAATAGCAGAAAGATTTCTTATTCTGGGAGGCTGATTTTGGTGAAGGCTGTTTTGGCAACAATTCATAACCATTGGTCCTAGATTTTTGTGCTACCAGTTGGGGTGTTGGATAGAATTCAGGCTTTGTGTAGGAATTTTCTTTGGGAGGGGGAAGATAAATATTCTAAGGCTCCTCTAGTTTCTTGGAGGGTACTCTGTACACCTAAGAAAAATGGTGGTCTTGGACTGACTGATAGTAGAGTGTGGAATATTGCAGCTATTGGGAAGTTGGTATGGTGGATTGTCTGTAAGAAGGATCAATTATGGATCAAATGGATTGATCGTATTTACTTGAAGGGTGATTCATGGATGGATTATGAGCCTACTACTTGTAGTTCTTGGGCTTGGAGGAAAATTTGTGAGGTGAAGAATAGAGTAAGGAATGGTTATATACAGGGTAAATGGAGAGGCACTGACAGGGGTTATACTATTGCTGATGGGTATCATTGGTTGCATGATATCACTGGGCAGAATGTTTCATGGCATCATATGGTTTGGAATAGGTATAACTTACCTAAGTGGAATTTTATCTTGTGGCTGGTTATGAAGCAAAGATTGCTTACTTTGGATAGACTCATTGGTATGGGCATTGATGTGCCTATTAACTGTTATCTTTGTGGCTTGGAAGCTGAGGATCACTCACACTTATTTCAGAAATGCTGTTATATTAGGAAATGTATGGATATTCTTGCAGGTATGGTTGGAGTGAGTTGGAGTGGCTTGCTGCAATGTATAAGTACTGCTAGATTAGGAAGACAGTTGAAGATGTTCATCAGACAGATGTGTTTTGCTATGGTTACAGGGGTCTGTTATGAAGTCTGGCACATGAGGAACGTCTGCAGGATTGATGGGTATGTGAGACAACCTATTCAGATTGTGTTGCAGGTGAGAAATGATTGTAGAAGACGATTTGAAGGCTGTTTTATGGGTACTATGAAGGATGACTTAAGACATTGGTGTCAGCAGGTTGGATTTATTTGAAGAGGAAGATGTGATTGTAGTAGGATGTTTTGTTATGCTTATTGTATTTGAGCTTGATGTTAAGTAGTATGAAGAATGTAATGATGGTTGAATACATTGTAATAGTCTCTTGTTCTTAATATAATTTACCTTTTACCAAAAAAAAAAAATAACAACAATTTCATCATCATGGGCCTCAACATACTTATCATGAGGAATTACCTATATCTTCAAAGTAAAGATCGGATTGAGTCCTAAATCTTCCGCTATTTGTTTTTGCTTATTTTGCAATGTAAATGTAATACCTTCATTCATAACATTTGAGTTGAAAAAATTCGATTTGTTAGGACAAGTAGGTTTGGTGTGGCCAGATTGTTTGCATATGGAACAACACTTACTTTTATTCATTCCCAACTCTTTTCCACCCCGGCACCGCTTAGTTTTAGGGCAACCCTTTGTGTTTGATGGAGGGGGGGCACAACACTACATCTTCATCTCGAAGTGACTTGTTTGCATGGATACAGTCTTCTTCCAGCAGAATAGTATCCCCCATTTCTTGGACACTATTGTTTGCTTCTAATTCATCACAATGCCACCATTGAGGTAAATAGAAAAGCGGAATGGTGAAACAATATTTATGAACAAATACTCAGAGTATGTGGCGACAAAGTATTCGCCAAACATAATTTTTTTGTAGTTGTACATCGATATAATATCCATCCCAGAAGACCTTATGTTGTCTAGAAGTATCCCCTTCAAAATATTTTATCACAAAGTTAGTGCTATCAACTTGATTGACTGTATACAAAGTAGCCCTTGTAAATTCTTCTTGAAATTTTTTGAAAGCAAATAGCGTAAGAACATTAAAAGCTTGGTTTTCCAAAGGCGATTTTGGATTCAAAGAAACGGGTCTAAGAGTAGCAACTACTTTTTTATGTAAACGCCCTGAGCTAATTTCTTGAACGGCTAAATCCACTTGCTTAACAAAATCTGCCAAACATGTATGAGAAGATATAAATCTTTTCATAAAGGGATTTATGCATTCTGATCGTCCCGTGATTATCATCCCTCCGAAAAAGAAAATTCTTACATTTCTATGCCCTTAAAGTTGCTAAAATAACTAACCAATAACACAAATGAGAAGTAAAGCCAAATACATTTGAGAAGAAAAAAAAGCAACATGATCCGTTCATTTTATGAGCTCAGTTAAATTACCTTAATAATCCTAAACGTTTTCACTACCATTGATAAGTACTAATCAATGTATGAAAAACATGAACACGATTTTAATCTACACTATTTTCATAGTATTTCAAAAGTAAAATTACTGAAAGTGTACCTTCATTAACCACTTAAAGTGGGTGTCGTCTCATTCCGTAGAAGTGCGAAGCTGAGCAAAATTGTTTTTCCATGATTATCGAGACCAACAAAAATCGCACACGACATATCATATGAATTAACTTTATAGGTGGTATCAAAGACAACCACATCCCCATATTTTTGGTACCTTTCAAAACTTTGATCATGACATTAAAAGAGATTTTTTAACCTTTTTTTTTCATCTAATGTAAATACATAATGAAACATTTTATTCTCTTCTTTGGCATATTTCATGTACTCCATTAGATTATTTGCATCATCAGGACCAACCATTCTCTTAACTTTACCATAAAGATTGTGAATATCTCTGTCAAAAAATGGTAACTCCTCATGTTTAAGATTTTTTTCAAGCTCCATGACCCTAATTATTTGTCTAATAGACAATCCTGCTTCTTTGAAGAGCAAAATTTTCTTTTCATCTTCACTAGTGATATTCCGTTTTGCTAGTAGAAAGCACAATTGGTCACGTGACAAAATCTCGTGGTTATGTTCTTTGGCAAATAAGATGACATGCCACTCTTCCGGAAATATGTCAAAACTCTTTAAGATTAATACGCATATAAGCCCGACAACCGCACTTTGAAAAACCTCTATTTCTGTGTACCTTGGACATGTCAACTACCTTAGAACGTGGTTTTCCGGCGCGGTGACAAATAAAATCTTGTCTAATAGTCTTTCCATTTTTAGTATCAGTACGATCTTTAACCGCCGCAAAATCATGTTTTTTTGCATACTTATTATAGAATATATATATATATATATATATATATATATATATATATATATATTGAAAGTCCATAGACCTTAATTAGACTCCTCTAATTAGTTGCTAAATTACTTGTTAATTTAGTATTTAATGATCTATGTAACATGCATGCAAATATAAAGACATTTATATAAGAGAAGAAATTTCCTCACATTGATATGGAAAATATAAGGACACAACAAGAACTCCTTCTTGTTGATCTTGAGCTACAAATATGGTTGAACACAAATAATCTCCAAGGTAGAAGATCTCCTCTAAGTTGCACCAAGATTAACCCAAATAATCTACCCTTATTATTAACTAGATAATAAGATAGATATTATTCTACTAATATTATGACTATATTACTACACTAGTAATACATAGTAAATATTAGTGTTTGAGAGTTTTAGTAAGAATATGAGGTTTTTAGAGAAGTAAGGAAACAAAGTACAAAATGAAGTAGTAAAAAATGAGCAACACTTGGTCATTTTATAGGCCATTTGGCCGGACTTCACAAGCCAAAATAGGGCTCTTATTTTGTTCATTTGATCACATGCATTAGAGTGGAGTGTTGTAGAACAAGTGATGATTGTTTACTACTTGTTATGTCACTTTCATAAAGGAACTAAAGAGTAAAAATAAGAACAAAATCATCACCATGTAACTACTAGCCAACCGGCCACAATGGCCTTAGTTTGGTCCATTTTGATTTTTGATATTTGTCTTACAAATACTTATTGATCATATGGTTAATTATCTTGTATAATTAATTGTTAATTTGATCATATAACAATTATATGACTCAATTAAATAAATAATATGTACTTAACATTTTAAGTAATATTTTACCATTATATCAATATATAATGGGTCCCACAATGCTTAGTTAATTATTTTCAAACTCCTTGTAAATATAATTAAACTAATTACCTCTATCTCAAAACCTCAACTAATTAGTAATTTAACGATTAGTACTAAGTCTAAAAATTCTTATTTAAATACGTTATTAAAATAAGATATAAATTTATTAGTCAAGTATCGAATAATGAAAATAAGTTTAATCGAATTTGAGTTCCTTAACTCATTTCTAACTTAACTTCGTACATTATCGAATTATGTAAAGGTAATAATTAACTGTATCGTATAAAATTAATTAGTTTACTATTGGATTTATCAGTTAGGATGTGACCGAAAGGGATCAGTTGATCACCGCGTCATACGACAATAACGTCAAAATCTAGTCAGCCAACCGTTATTGATTTACGTTAATCAACTGACTAATCATATATATAGTCAATAAATATCCCAATTATATTTCATAATAAGATTTATTATGTGGCGCACTATTGTGGAGGACACCTACTCCAACAATCTCCCACTTGTCTGACACAAGTGTGCGTCACCGATTCTCTTGTCTCTTTATCACATCTCCCACTCAACGCAAGGTGTCTTCCAGGTCGCACTTGCGATTGACCATATCTAGAGTGGTTTTCTCGATAGGGAGAGTAACTGTCTGACCGGAAAATCTACCATAGATCTCTTTCCGAGCGTGGCCACGCATTTACAGTAACTTCTCCTCGAGTGGCCTAAAGATGTTTTTACCCAACGTGGGTGGACAATTCCTGTTGATCCATCTACTCTGTATGATGCAGATCACCATGATCCAGAAGATGTCCATCGGCCTCCTTTTACGGCACAACCTAGAACATCAACCAAAACCAATCGGAAACTGCACCGACTCAGATAGACGGTCGCCAGTCAAAAGAATAGACTTATAGGAATAAGATAGAAGACCCTGCCACGACCAGGCATCAAATAATTGATTTAAGGGTCTCTACAATGTCACTGTCCGACAGAGTGTCATACAGTCTGTCTATGTAAACGACCAGTCATCTCCATGACCCCATGGTGCTGAACCAACCATCGATCGACTTACAATCTAGTCATTTTGAGACGTCACCTCATAGAGTGACTAGGGACAAAATACTAAGTTTGTCCTATTCACGTGAATAGGGTCCAACAATCTATTCGGATAAACAAAGTATTAAATTTAGTCAAACTAAATAAAAGAGTTTAAAATAAAACTCGAACAATGAATGCCATTATCATATATGAAATAATTAATACAACATTCAATTATTACATATTACATAATCTAAAGGAATTCTGGCACACGTCTCAATCCCATTGTGACGACATGACCATCATGCTTAGCCTTTGATAACGGCTTGGTTAAAGGATCAGCAATGTTGTCATCTGTCCCAACCTTACAAATGTCAATTTCCTTTCTGTCCACGTAATCTCTAATTACATGATACTTCCTAAGTACATGTCTAGACTTGTTACTAGACTTGGGCTCTTTTGCCTGAAAAATAGCCCCACTGTTATCACAATAAATTGTGATAGGATCTTTGGCAGTAGGGACTACTGTTAGTCCTTCCAAAAATTGCCGAATCCACACAGCTTCCTTTGCAGCTTCAGACGCTGCAAGGTACTCTGCTTCTGTTGTAGAATCCGCTGTAACGCTTTGCTTGAAACTCTTCTAGCAAACAGCTCCTCCATTCATCATATAAACGTAGCCGGATTGGGATTTCATATCATCCTGATCTGTTTGGAAACTGGCATCTGTGTAACCCTTTACACGTAACTCAGTCTCGCCTCCAAACACTAAGAACGAATCCTTGGTCCTTCTTAAGTACTTAAGGATGTTCTTTACGGCTATCCAGTGACTCTCACCTGGATTTGCTTGGTAACGACTGGTCATGCTCAAAGCATATGCAACATCGGGACGAGTGCACATCATAGCATACATGATTGATCCAACAGCTGATGCGTAAGGGATCATTTTCATGCGTTCAATCTCCTCGGGTTTCGTAGGGCACTCTGACTTGCTCAAAGTGATCCCACTTCCCATAGGAATAAAGCCTCTCTTAGAGTCTTTCATGTTGAACCGATCAAGAATCTTATCAATATAAGTCTCGTGACTTAATGCTAGTATCCTTTTAGATCTATCCCTATAGATCCGGATACCTAAGATGCGCTGGGCCTCTCCTAAGTCTTTCATTTGGAAATGTATTCCTAGCCACTCTTTTACAGAAGTGAGCATTGGAATATCATTCCCAATGAGTAATATGTCATCTACATACAAGACTAGAAAAGTTACTTTACTCCACTAAACTTCATGTATAAACACGGTTCCTCGACACTTCGAGTGAAACCATTTTGTTTAATTACATGATCGAACCGATGATTCCAACTCCTGGATGCTTGCTTAAGACCATAGATGGATCTCTTAAGTTTGCATACCTTCTTAGGGTTTGATGGATCCATAAAACCTTCAGGTTGTGTCATGTACACTTCCTCTTCTAGAATCCCATTCAAGAAGGCGGTTTTGACATCCATTTGCCAAATCTCATAATTATGAAATGCGGCAACCGCTAAGATAATCCTTATGAATCGAAGCATGGCGACTGGGGCGAAGGTTTCGTCATAGTGAAGACCATGAACTTGGGTGAAACCTTTAGCCACCAATCTAGCTTTATAAACATCATTATGTTTATCTATGCCACTTTTGATCTTATAGATCCACTTACACTGAAGAGGTCGTACCTCCTTAGGTAAATCAACCAAGTCCCATACTTGATTGTTGTACATAGAATCCATTTCGGATTGCATGGCTCCTAGCCATAGCTTGAGTCGGGCATAGAAATGGCTGCTTTTGTAGGTAGTAGGTTCGTTTTACTTTCCAAAAGTAACACATTATAGTCATCACTCCCTTCCCTATAATACCAAGGTATCTATCAGGTTGATGACTAATTTGTTGACCTCTAGGTTCGAAGGAATAATGCCCGTAACAGACGAAAAGAGGGAACGTTTTCCTCGTCATCCTTTTCGGTTTGTGGCTATTGGACTTCATCAAGTTCAAATTTTCTCCCACTCTGTCTTTTAGAAATAAAATCATTTTCTAAAAAGACTGCATCACGAGACACAAACACTTTGTCCTCGTGTTTATTGTAGAAGTAATAAGCACGTGATTCCTTTGGATATCCTACAAAAGACATTTGTCAGATTTGGGTGCGAGTTTATCGTCAGACTTATTCTTAACAAAAGCCTCGCATCCCCAAATTCTCATAAATGACAAATAAGGGACTTTTCCTGTCCATATCTCATATGGAGTCTTGTTTGCCGCTGTAGTCGGGCTTCGATTTAGTGAAAATATTGCAGATAAGATAGCAAAACCCCAAAAATAATCAGGAAGCTCTGTTAGACTCATCATAGATCGAACCATATCTAATAAAGTTCGATTTCTCCTTTCGGATAACCGTTTATTGAGGTGTCCAGGAGGAGTCCATGTGATCACTATACCACAATCATTTCAGGTGTGATCAAATTCATGGTTCAAGTATTCAACCACCACGATCGGATCGTAGGGTTTTAATCTTTTTATTCAATAGGTTTTCTACTTCATTTTGAAATTCTTTGAATTTTTCAAAAGCATCACTTTTATGCCTCATCAAGTAGACATATCCATATATACTCAAGTCGTCGGTAAAAGTAATGAAGTAGTGATAACCACCTCTAGCTTGGATAGTCATTGGACCGCATACATCCGTATGTATAAGTCCTAATACTTCACTTGCTTGTGTCCCTTTTCCCGTAAAAGGAGCACGAGTCATCTTGCCTAGAAGACAAGATTCGCATACGCCATAAGATTCGTAATCGAATGGTTTGAGTACTTTAGATGAAACAAGTTTCTTTATGCGTCGTTCGTTTATGTGCCCTAAACGACAATGCCAAAGGTATGATTGATTAGGTTCACCTGTTCTGAGCTTCTTGTTTTCTACATGATAGGGACGATCAGCCTTTTTTGCTTATCTAGACACTTAAATACCTCAATAGAAATGGCCTCGCCATAAACCATTTCATTTAAAGAGAAAGTACAACAATTGTTCTTAATACAAAATGAAAATCCTTCCATGTCTAACACGGAAATGGAGATAATGTTCTTGGTAAGAGTTGGTACATAATAACAATTATTTAAATACAACTCTAAACCATTCGGCAAAAGAAGAACGTAGGTGCCCACGGAAACTGCGGCTACCTTAGCTCCATTTCCCATGCGTAGGTCCACGTCACCCTTGGCTAGTGCTTGCACGTCCCTCAGCCCCTGTACATGATTAATAAGGTGAGAACCACAACCGGTATCAGATACCCAAGAAGAGGTACTAGCAAAGTTAGTATCTATCATATAGAGTGATGAAAGAATTTTACCCGACGTTGTCACACAACCGTCTTTCTTGTCTTTCAAGTACTTGGGGCAATTGCGTTTCCAATGCCCTTTGCCATTACAATAATAGCAATCCGCCTCCGCGTGTTTGTTGACTTTGGGCTTGGCCTTATAAAAGACCTTGGCCTTTCCCTTGCCGGATTTCTTGAAAAGAGTCTTACCCTTTCCCTTGTCCTTCCTCACCCCAAGGTTCATGTTCTTCATTTTAATGGAAAGAACATCCTTGGGTTCACTCCCACTAGCCTCCATGTCCCTCTCCGCTTGGGTGAGGAGTGCATGGAGTTCATGGAAACTATTGTCCATGCCATTCATGTTATAGTTCACCCTAAATTGGGTGAACTTGGGTGAGAGTGAATGAAGGATCTTACCCACCACCAAATTCTTCGGAATTTTGCACCCTAGACGCTCTAAGGTGTCCGCGTACTCAACCATTTTGAGCACGTGTGGGCCAACTTTTTGGCCCCTTTAAGCTTAGTGTCAAAGAATTTCGTAATCGCCTCATATTGGACAATTTGAGGGGCTTGCGAAAACATCGAAGTGACCCTCGTGAATATCGCATATGCATTGAGAGAAATCAATTGGAGTTTGAGTTTGGGTGAGATTGACCAAATCAAGACATTCTTGACGTCATTAGCAACCTTCAAATAAAGGTCATAATCAAGGCCGAACCACCGCGGACGATCCGCGCAGGGGTTCCGGTGGGGGGCTCGTTTTCGACCACGGAGCGAAGAACGTTATCGGATAACGCGGCGCTTCTTGATCGTGATCCCATTCAAAGAGTACTGTGTCATCCTTAAGGACACACGTCGTCCATGACGGACCTCAACACATGAGGTTCCTTACACCAAGGTGCACGTTTGATGACTGATGTTTGACATTATTTAACTTAGGCGAATTATGTAACTACAACAAAAAGAAATATAGAAACATTCATTGTTAATTTACTTGAAATTTTTTTTAACAAGTTTAGCATTCATATAATGACCTCTCACTAAATTATATAAATGATTCCAAGACCCATCTTTAAATAAAAATAGTCATCGCATGCTACCTTTATCTAGAAATGGTAAGTCATTACTTGACTAATTCTACCCTTAGAACTCTTGGTTGACGGATTTCAACTAAATCCATCTCCTAGTCCCAAGATAACTCTTATCTCGTTGAGTCCAATCCAATTTTAGCTTGTGATCGTATCACCCTACTTACCCGAGGTAAAAAGGGACCCACGAGCGTGGTAGCCCTAATGAACACGGGATTCATAGGTGTTATTAATTGGTAAGGCTAATCTCAATTTTTAAATATGTGAGAGATCTTGTCAATTTAGTTATTAATTCCCTATAAGTGAACTAAGTCGGTGAATTGTGAATAACATTGAATTGACAATAACGGTAAATTAAATGCATGTGTGACGATTTTGGCATGAGCGAAAATAAAGCAAGCAACCAAGCAACAATAAAATCCTAGTATGGCCACCTAGTTAATCAAAATTAACTAGATAGTTACAAATTCGGAAACCAACTCCTTGGTCTCTTGCCTCTTCACTTGGAACACCTTCCAAAATGGCACCGTCTTGAGGGAGTCACCGGTCTTCATAAAAATAATTACAAATATACAAATATACAAATTCCTATTATACATTTATTCTATGAAATAAAATTATTAAAATTATACAAACCGGCGATACGAGATCGCAATAAAATTACAACCAAACCGTTATTCCCTTACATTACGGGTAATAACGATTAAAAACAACTAGGCCATACTAGGTACAAAATTTGCATAAATTATTAAATAAATGACATTCATTCATTCAAACATAAATTAAATAAATTGCTGCAAAAATTCATGCCAAAATCGTCCTAGATTCAATTCATGCTCATTGTAGCTCGATTTTTTTTCCGGGATTTATTGATTTTTAACCATTTAAAAATCACTATCAACATTTAAATCGCATTTAAATTCAAACTAATTAACTAAACTGATTTAGAACTCAAAATTAGTCACTACTAATTTTGTTGGTCATTAATTAGATCGATTTGATTTCATTTGCTAAATATTACGGTTTAATCATAACAATTATGAAATAAAACCAAAACAAAATATAAACATCATAAAATTTGAAAACAAAAATTTTGTACATTCTGGAACAACTCCAGGAACTATAAAAATAAAAAACATTTGCTCAAAAAATTTAAATTAATTTTATGAACAAATAGCTTTGTATTTAATGGTTTTATCAAATAAAAACATTAGATATAGTAAAACAGTGAAAAAAATTATGAAATTTCACCAAGAGTATCAACATCAGAATTTTAAATGTACAAAAAATTTTCAAGACCTTAAATGGACGTTTCAGTTTTATGAACATTATAATCTCATATTATCGACTTTTATTGTATAAAAATCAATGAGCATGCAATACATAAGTAAAAATCACGAAATTTTACATACAATATGTAATAAATGCATGTGAGATCATATTAAAATTTCATGGCCATAATCAACAAGAAACTATATTTAGTTAACTTTTAACTCATAAAATGCATGTTAACTTGGTTTAAACGCCAAAAATCAAAATAAATAGCAAATTAATCCCTAAAATCACGAAATTTAACCACAAACATTTTGAGATCATTAGGTATACATGAACCAAATATTTTCGTCAGAATCGTATTTTAACTCAAAATCTTTGATTTATTAGTTATCTTATAACTTTAATAAAAATGTCCAAAATGAACATGCATGCTACAAGCTAGCTCTGATACCAATTGAAAGTCCATAGACCTTAATTAGACTCTTCTAATTAGTTGCTAAATTACTTGTTAATTTAGTATTTAATGATCTATGTAACATGCATGCAAATATAAAGTCATTTATATCGGAGGAAGAAATTTCCTCACATTGATATGGAAAATCTAAGGGCTCAACAAAACTCCTTCTTATTGTGTCTTTGAGCTACAAATGGGGTGAACACAAACAATCTCCAAAGTAGAAGATCTCCTCTAAGTTGCACCAAGATTAACCCAAATAATCTACCCTTATTATTAACGAGATAATAAGATAGATATTATACTACTAATATTATGACTATATTACTACACTAGTAATACTTAGTAAATATTAGTGTTTGAGAGTTTTAGTAAGAAGATGAGGTTTTTGAGAGAAGTAAGAAAACAAGCACAAAATGAAGTAATAATAAAATGAACACAAATGCTCATTTTATAGGCCATGAGGCCGGACCACATTGTCCACAAATGGACTATTATTTTGTTTAATTTGTTCACATGCATTAGAGTGGAGTGTTGTAGAAAAGATGATGATTGTTTTATACTTGTTATGTCACTTTCAAATGTTAACTAAAGAGTTACAACAAGAACAAAATCATCACCCTTGTTAATACATCATAACCGGCCACAATTGGTCTAGTTAGGTCCAATTTGATTTTTGATATTTGTCTCACAAATACTTATTGATCATATGGTTAATTATCTTGTATAATTAAGTGTTAATTTGATCATATAACAATTATATGACTCAATTAAATAAATAATATGTACTTAACATTTTAAGTAATATTTTACCATTATATCAATATATAATGGGTCCCACAATGCATGGTTAATTTATTTTACAACCCCTTGTAAATATAATTAACTAATTACCTCTATCTCAAAACCTCAACTAATTTAGTAATTTAACGATTAATTACTAAGTTAAATCTTATTTAATCGTATTAAAATAAGATATAAATTTATTAGTCAATTATCGCATAATTTGAAAAATAAACTTAATCGAATTTGAGTTCTTAACTCAATTTCTAACAATCAACTCTCGTACATATCGAATATATGTAATGTACTAATTCTGTAATCGATACCAAATAATAAGTTATTATTGATTTCACAATCCTTTAGGTGTGGACCGAAGGATCAGTGTGATCACCCACCCGCCGTCAAACGACAATAACGTCAAACTCTGTCAGCCACCGTTAATTGATTTACTTTAATCCAAACTGACTAATCATATATATAGTCAATAAATATCCCAATTATATTCCATAATAAGATTCATTATGTGGCGCACTTTTGTGGAGGACACCTACTCCAACAATTTATAGTATCCCATAGATTAGGTCGCAAAATAAGAGAGGAAGAATGATCAAATCAAATTCACGACCAAAGGGGCTATGGGCCGGCCCACCGGCAGTCGGCCGGCCGAAGGACATGCGCCGAGCCCATAGTCACAATTGTTCAATTCACGTGAAATGGGTATGCAGGTGTTCCCTGGTGGCCGACCGGCTACTGGACCTAGTCTTCTCTTTTGCGTATTTTCTTCGGTATGGCACGACTCCCTCCCGGTGGACCGGTTACCAGCCGGCAGGGAGGTCACTCTTCTCCTCTTCGTTCGTCTTCAGGTGGAAGCCGGGCGTGGGCGCCGGCTGGCCGGCCGCTCGTTGCTAGGCCGGCACCGAGCCCCACTACCTCATTTCCTCCTGTTTCGCCTGAGTGTGAGGAATACTGGTGCCTGGCCGGTTGGCCGGCTGCCGGTGGTCAGGTGGCTGGGGGCCCCCTCCTCAAATTTGCTTCTCTTCTTACCGTGTTTATTCATATTACGCGACGGTTTCTAGCTCCTCATCCTGTATCACCCTTTCCTTGGCATATTTGTTATAAGATGAGACGGGAATTTATGATATGAGAGTACGCGGAATAAGGGGTAAAATGCAATGAAACCGACGCTAAAATCACGTCAAATAAGGTCAAAATGTAAGAGAATAAAGAGGGAAATCGGCTCAAATTAATCGTATATCAGCCTTAAAGAAGGTCCATAGGTTTGTTTAGGCTCAAATATAAGAGCGAGTATTAGGTTTAATACTCAATAAGAGTAATCCCTAGAGAGAACTTTATTTGGTTACCCGTTTGGGTAAATTCAAACTACTTTTTTCTCAAATTTACTATATAAACCGATCTTATACAAAATTGTATGTGATAGTGCTTACATTTTACCAATATAGTCTCACAAATTAAGTTTAAATTACGACCATGATTTATTAATTGAATATAGCATTATAATTTTTATTTTACGTAAAACTGCTTTACAAAAGACTAATTGACTTTTACAACCCTCAAAACCAAAAGGCGTAAATTGAATTGATCGGACTATGTTCTCGTGATATTGAATCACTAAAAAGCATCAAAAAATAAACATAGAAAAGCATGTGATTTTTACGGAACACAAAACTAGTTGTTGTAAGATAGTTTCCATAAATAAATAAGTATATAATAATATTTAATTAAGTTATTTTATGGAAAATTAATTTGGTCATTATCTGGTGGGATTTACCTAGGATTTTCTTCCCACTATTATCTCCCATAAATTACCACTCACAATTTAGGAAGTTTTCCAATTGACTCTTTGATGGCAAGAGTCTATATAAGGGACATATTGTTTTGACATAAGGTTCACCAAGCCTACCTCATACAGAAAATACACCATCTGAATTGTGAGGCTGAGGGATTCGAAACCGAGTCAGATATAAGGGATTAATATATTCAAGTTTATTTATTAGGGCGGCTCAATTAATTATAAGCAATGGCTGGAGTTAAGTAATCGATCTCTTTTATCGCTTCCACATTCAGTTTATACATGTTCATTATGAAACTAGAACATTTTAATTTAATTATAGAACTTACAGTTGGTATCAGAACGTTTATAGCTGTTAGGAGATATTTAGATATGTCGAGATATCGACATATCAATATTGATATTATGTCGTATCCTATTTCCGTAAATAGGAGATCCTAGGTTACGAGTCTATTATATATAAGGCATTCTAATGTATTAATTAGAGGAACCGCCAACATCAATAATACAATTGAGTTTACGAAATTCTCCCTTCTCGATTTCTAATATGGTATCAGAGCCTCTCGCTCTTGAGGCCTAAAATATAATATTCCGTTGTTCTGCCGGTGGGCGTTTACATAAGTGATGCCTACCGGCGGGATTACATGTGAAGATCTTAATTAGTTGATTTAGTTTATTATATGTTCAAGCTATTTGAAATATAATTAAAAAAAGAAAAAAAAGATAGTCCATGATGATGCTGCCGCAAGAGATGGGTTCAAGGCTAGAAGAATCCCCTGATTCTAGGTTGATTTGTTGATTTTTAACTGGAGGTTTACAAGTCATGAAGCCTCTCGTTAACTTGGGAAACAAAAAAAAGGTTAATTCAAATTTCTTCCTCTCTGAAACTTGATAAAAGTATTCGACTTCGTTCAAGGTGGTACAAATTTGACTGGCGAGTTGTTACACAATTAAATTTGGAGTCCGAAAAACTTAACGTTCTCCAAATCTTGAAATTGACGGATAATTTTCCGTTTTACCGAAATTTGTTAGGTTCGATTAGGGTTCCTACAAATTAATTAACTCATATTCGACAAGTTTGAAAAGCTTAACGTTCTTGTTCAAATAATTCTAACGAGTGTTATACTCGTTTATCTTGCCAACCTTGCGTGAATGTGAAGATCTTTAATGAGGATGAAAAAGCGATGAAGATTTTGATTTCTTTTCTAATTTTGCAAACTCATGGAAATTTAATAAATTACCATGAGTTTGAGGGGGGATGTTGAGATATTGTCGAGATATCAACATATCTTCACTAGAATAATATAGGAGATAATAAATCTTGTATTGCCAAGATTAGCCTATAAGATATTTAAGATATTTAGTTTTCCCGAGTTACGTAGGTCTCGGTTTACTATATAATGATGTATCGGTTTTATCATGGAAACAAGCAATAATAATACAATTATTTCCTCTTCTCTATTTCTAATAAGAATTTACAATGAAGTATGGATAAAAACTTTAGAGTTGAAATTAGATTTAGAATTAGATATTTGCAATTTTAAAAAAGAAGAAATATTTGACAGGATTCGACGCGACTCTATGGGTGAGACTCGGGCGTGAGATGGTCTGACAAGGCAGTTTGTCGAGTAAATGATTGGACGAAATTAAAACAATGACAATCCATTGCGGGCTAGGGGCCATTAGCCTTACCCCCAAACCAAAAAAAAGCTTAAAATACGCCTAAGTTTATGATAGGCCATTTAACGTAGTGAGAATGTCGTGAGTCACAAACGCCAAGATTGGACGAATTGAATGAAAGGTGCCTATGTTTAGAGAAAGCATGAGGCCTCACCGAGCCAAACAATTGTAACAATTTGGTTAAAGAAAGTGGATGCGAATGTCGGGTGTATTAGGAAGACGAATTTATAGAATTCCCGCCAAACACCCGCTGATGATAGGACTAGTTATGCAATTTCAATGACGGTATTCAATGATTTTATTTAGTCGAAATGATTGTATTCAGTCGAAAAGTTTGTCTTCTATGATGTAACGCCAGGACGCTTTGACGGTTTTTACTAATGTGAAATAGATTATTCTTAGTTAGTCAAATGTGGTATTACTTTTAATGAAATTTAAATTATTTGAAAAACTTATATGACAAAGCTTGTCACTTTCTAACAAATAAAGTGATGGTCACCTTTTATCACAAAATTGTTCACATGCATTTTATTTTAAAATTGTGACATTTTATCCATCTTAACTTACGATAAATATCATCCATCTAAAATGAGACTCGTTGAAATTAATGTATTCCTTGGAATTCTTAGGCAAAAATAAATCAGCTAGTCTTATCAAAGACAAGCACTATCTGTTACAAGTTGGAGACGGATAGTGCCCTCTCACAATATGCAAGTGGGGCTCCACGTGCCTCTCCACATGCCTCCCCACTTGCATATTGTAAAATGGGCACTATCCGTCTTCAGCTTGTGACGGATAATGCCCGTCTTTAATGAGAATTTATGAAAAACAATACAGAGAATCACTCCACCAATGTTCATTTACATGCCATGTCGTCAGAGAATAACTTCGCATATAGGCTTCGTCCACCTACTTCGCTTCGTCAACTACCAACCTTTCTACTTCCAATAGAATTTGAATATTTTCTGGGTTGACTCGATCCTTTTTACTGTCGAATCGATCCCACAAGGTTTTGGTGAACCTTTGATGTGTTATAGTATAAAACCTATCCTTGGACTCCTATCATCATCAGCATAAAATTTTGGTTGAGTTGGTTTCTTACATTGTATCGGAGCTCAACGGGCATTCGTGTGAGGAGTCGCGTTAGAGTATAAAACCGATCTTGGGACTCTAATCATTAGCTTAACTTTTTGGTTGAGTTGGTTTCTTGACATGATGTGGGGTCAAAAATCTTTTGTGCATAATTGAAATTAAGAATATTATTAAAATGCTGTGATGAAAATGAAAATTAAACAGATAATAGAAGACATATACAGAGTACTAAAAAAAATAACACAAACATAACTTGACAAATGCCTTTAGATTTTATTGAAGAGGTTGGTGATAAGGTACATAGACAACATAGTCGGAATAAAAAACATAAAAAGGAGCAAACGGAAACATAAAACGATAAGTTTTGAGAGTAGACGATAATAAGGACCATGAACAAAGGTGGGAATTATCCAAAGGCCAAATAGCCCAAATAAGAGAGTAAACGCATATTACACCGAGGCGAAAGCATCATCAGTGGTCTCCTGCACACAAACAATTGCATTAGTATTTAATCATCAATTAAATTGTCATAAAGTTGGGAATTAACTCAAGTAATCTTATATTATATATAATAATATACAGTATCTGACAAGGTGGAAAATCTATTATCCCGATTCCAGGAATATAGTAAGTTGGGTTTAAAGAGTTGAAGGTGGAATAGCAGCCATTTTTCAACACTATTTGCTTTGGTTTGCTTGATTTTGTGTACTGTTTGCTATGCTTCCTTTCATTCTTGTCTTGCTATTTATAGAGGGTCTAGCGTCTTGTTTCCATCAAGAATATCATTATCATTATATCTATTAAAGAAACTTGTAAAACATCATATATGGCACACTATGGGAATAGAATGAGGGCATTCTAGCCCTCTCATTCAATCTCACAATTTCAATAGTATTTCGGCCAATAATAATAATTTGATGTTAAATAATAACAATCCTTTCCAATGTACGTAGTTGACAGCAAAATTTTCCATAAGACTTCAACTTTCCAACTTTCCAAAATTGTCCATAAAATATTGTATCAATAAATAAGGCTCAATAAATAAATTAGTCTTCATCTTCCAAAGCTATGTTTGCCTTCTCATCTTTCAAAGATACGTTTGTCTTTTCAAGTTTGAAAAATAAAAGGCTCAATTAAAACTACTCCAAAATATCAACAGCAACAAGAGTAAGAGTAATTGTGGTTGTTGTGCCTGTAAGGCTGTAAGAGTACTTTTGATAAATATTTATACACCCATATTGATTATATCAATTATCAAACTCTTCATAATTTCACATTCAACATAATCAGTATCAATTCATCTCATCTTCTCCCATGGTCATTGCACCGATGCTCACCATTAGCCAACTCAATGTCAGAGTTATACTCACTCAGATAAATGTAAGGGCTGTACACAAATGGACAAGGCCTGAATTCAAGGATAAGATGAAGATTGAAGCAATCGAACTTTTGCTCCTTGATGCTGAAGTATGTGAAATAATTCTCTTGCATAGGATTGTTGTATTCTAATTCAGCTTTGATTTTATGGGTAGTGGAAGTAACAAAATTATAGTTATTCAATGTGTTTAAACCAAAATTATCGTTATTCAATGTGTTCAAACCAAAAGATATGAAGATTTCATTACTGGATAGGCTCATCATGATTTCATGTGCATATACATTTAGGTTAATCTTAGCGTTCAATATACTGGCTAATAATTCATTATCTAGGTCATTGGCATGTCCAGACAACATATAATGCAAGTTTTTTTCATGTCAACCCTGATATACCGGAGGTTAAAGTGTTTGAGCGAAGGTAATTCAATCAAACTTATAACATTCAGTCATGTGAAAAATATAAAATGCATAGAAATGAGTTATAGTACTTACGCAGTTATATTTTTTTTGCAGCTTTTCTACTCCGGCAGCAAGTAACTCCTTGAAAATAATTGAAATACCTGATGACGATGACGACGATAACATGTCCAGAGAAAATATCAAGACTATCAGTGAAATTAAACTGAATGAGAATGTACATATTCATCACTAATAAATCTATTATCAAAACAACATATGCCTTAATAGGCTGATTCTATTGCTAAGATCATATATTATTGCAGGCCGGCTATTACTACACATTTGCAAAGATCATTAACCTTGACTGCATAGCAGGTTGGTATTATGATAGTTGTTGTTGGGTTAATCTCCCCAACCTCCACAAATAATTAACGTAGCAAATATACAAACGTAATACATATTCATGGGATTAGTTGTTATCAAATGCATCAATTGAATTAGCTAACAAATGTAAAATGTTACATGTAGATACATAATGCTTAGTGAAGTTACATGAGTGAATGAGTTATTCATCATGTATAAATATATATGATTGTGAAGTCATATTTGAGCAAAGAGAATAAGTCTTGTAATAAGTGCAAGTTTAAAGTATACGTGAGGCATTATTTATGGGATTGGTGAGAACATTAATTTACGGATAAATTAAGTGTTCAACATCCTTTATAAAAAGATAGGTAGAGTGTTACAAATTGTGTGAGGGAGTGATAATACTTGTTGTGATTGTACTCCATAATTATTTGTTACACTTTATTATTGGATTGATTTGCCGAGCTGGGCCGTGATTTTACCCTTATTTGAGAAGGGGTTTCCACGTAAAATTGTGGTGTCTCTTTACTTACTTTTACTTACGTTTGTTGTTTGTGTTCCTTCCTAATATTGTTGTTGGGTGAGTTTATTCCCACACCGGGTTTACAGGACGCTTCCCCAACAGTGGTATCAGAGCTGAAGGTTCTGTATACTGGAAGGTGTGGGAGATTCCAATTTAGGGAGGAACCTTTTTTTTCGTAAGTAAGATGACGGAGAAATTTCATGTTCCATTGTTTGATGGGAAGATGAATTTTATGGTATGGAAAAGCACAATTGAAGACTTGTTAGTTCAGTCGAGTCTTGATGACGCTTTGGAAGTGACTAAGCCGTCGGAGATGAGTGCGTCCGATTGGGAGTCAAAGAAAAAGAAAGTTGTGAGTATGATAAGGTTGGCGGTAGCACCGGAGATAAAATATAATCTTTTGGGCGAGAAGGACCCGAGGGCCTTATTAGAGAAGTTACAAGGCATGTATGTGTCAAAGTCGCTCACTAACCGATTATGTTTGCGGTGGGAATTGTATCTGCTTAAGATGGAGGAAGGTGATACAAATTTGCAGGACCACATAAATAAATTTAACCAACTAGTGTGTCAACTCTTAAATGCTGATGAGAAGATAATGGATCAAGAGCAAGCTCTCTTGTTATTGGCTTCATTGCCGAAGAGTTTTAGACCCATTGTGATGACGATGCTTGTGGGTAGAGAAAAAATATATATTTGGATGAAGCAATAATGGTGGTGAGAGAAAATGAAAGAATGATGGCAAAAATAGATGGAGATGCATCATTAAGTGACAGAGCACTAGTGGCGGATTATAGTGATAGAGGGAGAAGATCACAAAGATATGGTGATGGCCAAAGAAATAGATCAAAGTCGCGCGCGAGGGACATGAATAGTGTGGAGTGTTACTATTGTCTTGAGAATGGCCATATTCAACGAAATTGTCCAAAGATGAAGGAAGACTTAAAAAGTGTGAAGTCTTTAAGAGAAAAGTTGGCAAGGCTAAGGTTGATGATGTAGGTGATTCTTCCAATGTGGTGTGTGGTAATAGTAGTGATGAAGATATGTTCTTGACTTCTCAAGATAAGATGGAGTGTCAAGAAAAATGGGTGATGGATTCGGGTGTCTCTGTGCACGTGTGTAAAGACCGAGGAAAATTTGATACTTTGCAAACTAGTGGAGATTTTGGGCATGTCAAAGTGGGTTACGGCCTCAAATTGAAAGTTAAGGGTGTAGGGAGTGTGAGAATGAAACTTCATGATGACACCATAAGAACTTTAAGGAATGTGAGGTATGTGCCTAAAGCATGTGTTAACATAGTTTCCTTAGGTGTATTGACATCTCCAGGCAATCGATATGTTGGTACTGGAAAGTGGTGCAAATTGTACCGTGGAAATAATTTTGCGATGCAAGGGACAAAGATAAATAATATTTGTTGCGTTGATGGTCAAAGTATGAAGAATGTCCAAGTAAGAAAAGCTAACATAAAAAGAAAGGTTCGTTTTTCCGATGTAGTTGAGGTGTTTGGAGATCTGGGTCGAGGGAGGAATTTGTTGGGTTAATCTCCCCAAACTCCACAAATAATTAACGTATGCAAATATAAAACGTAATACATATTCATGGGATTAGTTGTTATCAAATGCATCAATTGAATTAGGTAACAAATGTAAAATGTTACATGTAGAACCATAATGGTTTTGTATGTCATTTGTGCTTTGTTAAGCCACTTTATGAGCTAATATCGTCTTCTAGTCGAATTCCTGTGTTCTAACCTGTTTTGTAGGGAAAGTGACGTTTCTACGCCCTTTTTCTATATTCCCGAGCATTTGCCTAGAACCCGACGATTTGAAGAAGCAAGCTTGACCATGTCAAAGGCATTTCAAGAAGGTTCACTAACTCAAAAGAGAGAAGAAATAAAGACGATGTCGTAGTTGTCGGAAGATCAATCAATTGGACAGAAGAATTCATCGATTTACATCAAACCCTATCAACAAACCCGATTGAAGAGGTCAAGGGGGATGATGGAAGTCAAGTCAAAGCAAAGGAAGATGAAACGTTAGTCAAATGCTCCCAGATGACCACTTACCCGATCGGGGAAGTGTGTACCCGATCGGGGATGTGTGTTGTTTCGAGAAAACTGCTTCAACTTCCTATTTTTGTCCTATATGTTTAATGCTCGACCTCTTCTCCACGAAACACTAATACTATATATAGATGCTCCAGCCCCTCTTCTCAATACAAAACTCACAACAATCTCTTACACAACATCTCCTTTCTTCTTACATTTTCTCTTTAGTTTAGTCTTTCTAGTTTAGATCATTTTCTTCTTTTGTCTTTTGTTCTTAGTTTATTTCTGTCCATTTCATATCAAAAAATTAGTTTAGATCAATAAGAATTTCAATCTTTGTAGTCTACTTTGTTGGGTACAAGTGTTGTAATTCAAGGTACGGTTATTCTATGCGAGGGATTTCTATTATTGTTATCGCTTTCGTTGTTGATCGTCACCTAGGTACTTCTAATTTATTCTTTGTTTATTGTCCTTTATTGTTTTCTATTTGATTGTTATTTTCTATTCATAATATCTTAGATTCATTTTCATGTTGTTATAATCGTAATTTCATTTCTTAGATTGTCAATTAGCGTCGTTATTATCGCCTTATAAAGAGTCTTAAATCACTGTCAAAAACCAAACTAAGCATGCCTATCCTAGTTTTCATCGTTAATATCATCTTAGACATAAACATTACCATGAGTGAGTAGTCACCTTTCTAGGGTGTAGGGTAGCCATGTTGGATTGATTAAAAGATGATAATTGGATAAAAGATATTGTGCTTTTAAAACATTGTGTCTATGCATGTTTGGACTTTAACGATAGTTGACGATTCCTGATCAAAATCATTGACTATTATGGAATTCGTTTCCAAGGTAGACATACGAGAATTGAATAGACAAAGCATGACATGGTGCATTAAGACCTAGTAAATCGCCTAAAAGCCTGCTAGACCATCTGATCTATGATTGTAATGAACACATCATTCTTACGAACTCACAATGAATTATTTGCTTATCCTAAATCCAATTTCATCAATATGTCAATCTACATGTGTGAACCTACTTTCCTAGATGCTTCTCATTATTGTTAATTCATCATTTGCTTTATTGTTTTCATTTTAGTTTGCTTCTTTTTTGTTTTTATTTATGTTCTTTATTAGTTTAGAATTCAAAACCTCAAAACCCAGAAAATCGTTAGGTAAAACTCAATTGTGAGACGATTCACAATCCATAGGAAACACCATCTCCCTGAGGATCGACCCCTACTTCCCTAATTACATTAATTTGTTATTAGCCTAGTCTGGGTAATTTATCTTTGAATTGGGCTTGCGACAGGCCCGATCAAATTTTGGCGCCGTTGCCGGGGAGCACGGTTTAGTTTTCCTTTTTCTTGTGATTTCTATCGCAATTAGTTTTATCTAGTCTTTAGGAACCCAAATTCCTTTAGACCTCTCTTGATTTTTTTCATCTTAGCTTTCCAATCTTTTGCCCAGATCTTCTAGATTAGGGACCCCTATTCCTTTAGACCCCGAACTAGAAAGAACTCTGCGTAGGAAATTAAAGCTATTTAACGAAATCTCAAAAGCTTCTGATATTTCAAGTTTAGATCGTATTCGTGAGAAATACTCGGATATCTTACCTAATCTTGAAGGAGAAGAAGATCCATTCTCATCTCCATTCCCAAAAACCAATCAACTTTCAACCAACACTCCATCTTCATCTTCACAAAAGAAAATGGTTCGACTTTCCGACCATTCCAAACCCACTGCAGATATACTTCCAAGGGGTATCGCTACACCTCAAATCACTGCCCAAAACTTCGAAATCAAACCTGCCTTCATCAATTTAATAGAAAGAAGTCAATTTGGTGGCAATGCCACAGAAGATCCCAACCTTCATATCCAAAACTTCTGTGACTATTGCTCCACAATTAGACAAACTGGAGTATCCCAAGAGCAGATTAGGGAAATGCTCTTTCCCTTCTCTTTAAGAGGAAAGGCAAAACTCTGGATCAATAGTCTTGACCGAGTTGCCTTAGGAATAGCCGACTGGGATGGTCGAGCTCTTGTTTTCTATTAAAAGTACTTCCCACCAGAACGAACCGCACTCTTACGAAGTCAAATTACTGGATTCCGTCAGAGAGGCGATGAAAGCCTTTATTAGGCATGGGAAAGGTACAAATAATTACAAAGAAAATGCCCTCATCATGGCCTTGATTCATGGTTCCTAGCTATCACCTTCTACAACGGTTGTTGTGGCGAATCGCGTCGTATCCTCAACTCCGCTAACAATGGTCGTTTCGATCAAATCGATGTAGAAATAGCTAGTACAACTATCGAGTCGATGGCAATCCACGATTCTCAGTATAGCAACTCGCGTGCTATGTCACTCAAAGCCAAGCAGGACGATTCAAGTAAAGTAGCACTCCTAGAAGCCCAATTAGCCCTTCTGCAACAACAAGTAGGAAGCTCTTCCCAATCCAAGGAACATGTTAATGTCACTAACCACGTAGTGGTATGTGAGACATGTGGGGTTGGAGGGCATAGTTTTCAAGAATGTAGAAGTTCGATAGAGCAAGTCAATGCCTATCAAGGATATAGACAAGGCAACGCTTTCTCAAACTTCTATAATGAAAACACAAAAAACCATCCTTTTTTGTCCTACAAAAGCACCAACAATCAAAATCCCCAACAACAAATTCAACAACCATTCATACCACACCAACAAAAGCCTTACAATCCACCTGGTTTTCAAAACCAGAGACCTTCATTCCAACCTAACTTCAACCAACCTTACCAAAATCAACCTCAACACCAACCACCTCAAATTCAAAGCCAACCTAATGACTCAAGCTTGAGCAAAATTGAATCCATGCTTCTCCAAGTTGTTCAAAAACAAGATTCAATGTTTGCTCAACTTCAAAAGAGTGATCAAGCTCAAAGTGCTGCCATCAAGATGCTTGAAACTCAAATGGCCCAATTGGCTGCCTCTAATGCCCAAAGAAAACAAGGCCAACTCCCACCTCATGGTGAGCAACCGAGGGACACCGCAAATGCTATCACCCTTAGGAGTGGTACCACTTATACGGAACCTCAGCAACCCAAAGAGCCAATAGTTGAGCCTACACAAGTAGAAAGCCAAAAAGAAACCCAACCATCCACCGCTAAGGAAGCGGAAAACAAACCCGAAAAGAAGGATGAATATGAAAAGGAACCCATAAAAATTCAAGTTCCATTTCCCCAACGTTTGAGGAGAAATCATAAGGAAACCCAGTTCAGTAAATTCATGGAAGTAGTCAAAAACCTCCAAGTAACGGTTCCCTTCATTGAATTAATCACTCAAATCCCTTCTTACACGAAATTCATGAAGGATATCTTGACTAAGAAAAGGACTTTAGATGATGTTGAAATCATAGCATTCACAGCTGAATGCAGTGCGTTATTGCAAAATAAGTCCCCTCCTAAGTTAAAGGATCCTGGTAGTTTCTCTATACCTTGCGCTATAGACACCTACACAATTGATAAAGCTTTATGCGATCTAGGTGCCAGTGTAAGCTTCATGCCCTATTCCATCTGCGAAAAATTGAATATGGGAATTCTTATATGCACTAGTATCACCCTGCAAATGGCAAATCGTTCTCTAAAACAACCTATGGGAGTTTTAGAAGATGTACCTGTTAGAGTAGGAAGATATTTCATTCCAGTCGATTTCATAGTGTTAGATATGGCTGAAGACTCGCAAACCCCTATTATTTTAGGAAGGCCATTTCTGCACACTGCGGGAGCAGTAATCGACGTCAAGAATGGAAAATTGACACTAGAAGTAGGTGATGATAAAGTCACCTATAACTTAAACAGTGCAATGAAGATCCCTATGCTTGAAGAGCCTTGCTGTTTCCTTGACATTGTTGACTCAATTATTGATGAATCTTTGTATCCATCAATAATTGAGGATCCTTTAGAAGCAAGATTATTGTTAGAGGATATCTCTGAAAACGACAATTTTGAAATCAGTGAGCTGGAAAAGGACTTGACTGGAAAAGAGATACCGTCTAAAGAAGTCCAGGAGTTCATAAGCCTAATTGATACTCCTGCCAAGGCAGAAGTACATAAACCTGAACTTAAACCTCTTCCCTCAAATCTAAAATATGCCTTTTTAGATGAGTCTGAATATTGCCCAGTCATAGTGAGTGCTCTCCTAGATGAAAATCAGTTAAACTCACTATTGACTGTCTTGAAAAAACATAAGAAGGCAATAGGTTATAGACTTGAAGATCTCACAGGCATAAGCCCCGACTTTTGCATGCATCGAATCAACTTAGAAGAAGGCCAAAAACCTTGTGTTCAAGGTCAACGCCGTCTTAATCCAAATATGCAAGAAGTAGTTAAAGCTGAAGTTATGAAATTACTAGATGCTGGCATAATCTATGCAATTTCTGACTCGAAATGGGTTAGCCCTGTCCAAGTTGCTCCCAAGAAAGGAGGAACAACAGTAGTCAAAAATGAAAAGAATGAGCTCTCCCCACAAGGATTGTGACGGGATGGCGTATGTGTATTGACTAGAGGAAGTTGAATCAATCAACTCGAAAAGATCACTATCCTCTGCCCTTCAATGATCAAATGCTAGAGAGGTTAGCTTGCCACAAATATTTCTGCTATCTAGATGGTTACTCAGGATTTTTCCAAATTCCTATCCACCCTGAGGACCAAGAGAAAACCACCTTCACCTGTCCCTATGGTACTTTCGCTTATCGCAGAATGCCATTTGGCTTGTGTAATGCACCTGCCACTTTCCAGCGTTGCATGACTAGTATCTTTTCAGATTTTGTTGAAACTATCATGGAAGTATTTATGGACGACTTTAGCGTCTATGACATTTCTTTTGATAATTGTTTGACAAATCTATCCAAAGTACTAAGACGCTGTGAAGAAGTCGACCTTGTTCTCAACTGGGAAAAGTGTCACTTCATGGTGAACAAAGGTGTAGTTTTAGGACACATCATTTCTGAGAGAGGTATTGAAGTGGATCGAGCTAAGATCCAAGTTATTGAACAGCTGCCACCACCTGCTAATGTAAAAGGAATCAGGAGTTTCCTTGGCCACGCCGGTTTCTACCGACGGTTTATTAAAGATTTTTCGAAAATAGCCAAGCCCCTGACTGAGCTCCTTTTCAAGGATGCACCTTTTAATTTCACAAAGGAATGCCTTGAGGCATTCAACAAAATCAAACGTGCTTTAATCACTGCACCTATAATCCAGTCGCCTGATTGGAATCTTCCATTTGAGCTTATGTGCGATGCGAGTGATTATGCCGTAGGAGTTGTTTTGGGGCAAAGAAAGGAAAAGTTCCTTCATGCAATTTACTATGCTAGTAAAACCTTAGATCCTGCTCAAATCAACTATGCCACCACTGAAAAAGAACTTTTCGCCATTGTCTACGCCTTAGAAAAATTCCGTTCATACCTTATAGGATCAAAAATCATTGTTTACACTAACCATGCTGCCTTGAAATATCTGCTTTCAAAGAAAGAGGAAAAACCTCGACTTATCCGATGGATCTTACTCCTTCAAGAGTTTGATCTAGAGATCCGGGATAAGAAAGGAGCAGAAAATGTAGTCGCTGACCATCTCTCAAGGATAAGAGTAACTGAAATAGGAATACCAACGCCAATTAACGATTCGTTTGCTAATGATTCATTAATGGCAGTTGCGGACTCTTCTCCTTGGTATGCTGATATTGCCAATTTACTTGTCAGTCGCCAGCTACCTTCTGACCTTTCTTATAACCAAAGAAAGAGATTTTTGCATGATGCAAAATTCTTTGTTTGGGATGACCCTTATCTTTTCAAGCAGTGTTCAGATGGTCTTTATAGACGATGTATCCCTCAGTGGGAAGTTAAAGGAGTTTTAGAAGGATGCCACTCATCTGCTTATGGTGGTCATCATGGTCCGTCCAAGACCGTAGCCAAAGTCTTACAATCCGGGTTTTTCTGGCCCTCGATGTTTAAAGAGTCCAAAGACTTTGTTATGGCTTGTGACGCTTGTCAACGAATGGGTCAAATATCCAAGAGACATGAAATGCCTCAAAACGGCATATTAGAAGTTGAAATATTCGATGTCTGGGGTATTGACTATCAAGGACCATTCCCTTCTTCTAACGGAAATCGTTACATCTTAGTCGATGTCGACTATGTTTCTAAGTGGGTAGAAGCAATTGCCACTCCCACCAACGATGCTAGAGCTATGATACGGCTATTTAAGAAGATCATTTTTCCGCGTTTTGGTGTACCTAGAGCCGTGATAAGTGATCGAGGAACTCATTTTGGAGAAAAGCAGTTAGACGCTCTGCTTGCCAAATATGGTGTGTATCACAGACAAGGATTAGCCTACCACCCTCAGACCAGCGGTCAAGTAGAAGTTTCAAACAAAGAGCTCAAAACGATTCTTCAGAAAGTAGTCTCAAGATCTAGAACTGATTGGAGTAATAAGCTCGATGACACCTTATGGGCTTATCGCACAGCTTTCAAAACCCCGATTGGGACATCTCCTATCGATTGGTTTATGGAAAGGCCTGTCATCTTCCTGTCGAGTTAGAGTACAAAGCTTACTGGGCTATCAAAGAACTCAACTTAGACACTAAGCTTAGCGCTGATAGAGGACTTTTGCAACTCAATGAGCTAGAGGAATTTCGTTTGCAAGCTTATGAGAATTCTAGGATCCAAAGAGAAAACGAAGCGTTGGCACGACAAGAGGATAATTAAAAAAGAATTTAATGTCGGTGACCAAGTACTTATTTTCAACTCCCGTTTGAAAATTTTTCCGGGTAAACTTCAATCACGATGGTCTGGACCATTCACTGTCACATATGTTAGCAAGTACGGCTATGTGGAACTAATGACTAGCAATGGTGAAAAATTCAAAGTCAATGGACACAGACTGAAACTCTACTATAGCAATTCTATCATCGGATGCTTAGATATTGTCTATATGGAGCGTCAATCCCCAACCCAATGATTTCATAGAAACATTCGTCGAGGAGGACGTTAAACAAGCGCTTCTCGGGAGGTAACCCGTGTTTTTCCCTTTTTCCCTTTTTATTTTTGCTTTTCCCTTTTACGTTGTTTTGTTAGATTTCCTTTGCAGATGAAAGAGTTTTTGAATAATCTATGAAGACCTTCCTTGTCAAGTCCAAAAGACTAGCTTGGGGGAGTCTGCGCTGGCTAGTAAGCTTCATTCTTCTTTAATTTTTCCTTTCTTCCCATTAAGCATCTCGTTGCATATTTAGTCTTTGTGCTCACATTGAGGACAATGTGATGTTTAGCTTGGGGGAGGGATTGCATTTTCCCATTTTGCATTTTAGTTGATCATTTTTCAAATTTTGAATAAGAAAGAGAAGATTTTAGAGAGCAATTTTAAAATTTTGAACACAATTGAATGCGTTTCATGCTTTGCTTGCTTGTCTATTATGCTATCATGTTACATTTCCCAAACTTAGAGCTTTCAAACCATAATGATTCAATATTTATTGAATTGAGCATACATGGGGAAGTCTTGTACACAACAGGCATGGGATGAATCTATAGATGAGTACGCTTGATCTTGACATTTGGCAAGTTACATATATTGTAAGGTAGAACCTCCTTAGACTGGTACATCCATACCCAGTCTCATTTAGGTGTGTGTAGTTCTCCTTGTGAAGTGTGTCATGTCAAAACGCATAAGTATGGTTCTCATTTCATTTCTATAAGCATTGCATTCATGATTCACTATGATTTGAAGCCTTTTTCACTCTAAATTGCCCCTCAAAATAAGCCCCTTCACACAAATGCTTCACAAAAATAATAGCTACAAATAAAAACTGCCTACCTTTTGAGCTAGTAGCTAGACTATGGTGTATGGGTGCTCTTTTGAGAAGATTTGTTCTTATCTGTCAAAGTGAATTTGGAGAACGAAATTGTTCAAAAAGTGATGTTATGTTCAAAAGAAAAGAAAAAGAAAAAATAAAGAAAATCGGAAAATTGAAAAAGAAATAAAAGAAGAAGTTGTGAGTATCTCCTCAAAATGTCAAATCAATAGAAGGAGTTTACCCCTGTGTTTCGTGTGTAAAAAGCCAATTTGTTCCTTCTGGCTTCATTATTCGTCTTTTGGAAATTAATCGAAAGTTTGGATTGAGTATTCATTTATCATTGGTCAGTTGCTAGCTCATTCTAACCTTCACATGACCATAACTGTTTGTCCACCTTTCACCCATTTCCCAAAGCCTTCTTTATTTATTTTTCGGCTTCTTTTCTATGTGCATTGTGATCTTTGACTTGTGTTTTGAATTGTTTACCATATTAGATTGCGGACACATTTTCATAAGTCGTAGATAGGTGAGTGTCTCAAAAACATTTACACATAAAGAAATCACCTTGTACATACATGAGTGTTCGAGTGTACCGTGAGAGTCCATTTGTCAAAAGATCATGCAAGAGCCGAAATTCTATAGTGAAATTCTTTGTGCTACACCGTTATGTAAATCTCAGCGATGTTTATGTATCATTCTTGCCCACGCTAATCTTGGGTTATGATTCATTATGTTTTCAAAGTTTTATGTTGAGATTTGTTTCTTGATGGTATAGTAGCCAATGCTCGCAACCTTGTCCTGGTATTGTTTGTTATGTTTGCTTGACGACAAGCAAAGGTTTAGCTTGGAGGAGTTTGATAAGTGAATATTTGTATGATTTTAACCCCCACTGTAGCTCGGTTTTGTATGTCATTAGTGCTTTGTTAAGCCACTTTATGAGCTAATATCGTCTTCTAGGCGAGTTCCTGTGTTCTAACCTGTTTTGTAGGGAAAGTGACGTTTCTACGCCCTTTTTCTATATTCCGAGCATTTGCCTAGAACCCGACGATTTGAAGAAGCAAGCTTGACCATGTCAAAGGCATTTCAAGAAGGTTCACTAATTCAAAAGAGAGAAGAAATAAAGACGATGTCGTAGTTGTCGGAAGATCAATCAATTAGGCGGAAGAATTCATCGCTTTACATCAAACCCTATCAACAAACCCGATTGAAGAGGTCAAGGGGGATGATGGAAGTCAAGTCAAAGCAAAGGAAGATGAAACGTTAGTCAAATGCTCCCTGATGACCCCTTACCCAATCGGGGAAGTGTGTACCCGATCGGGGATGTGTGCTGCTTCGAGAAAACTGCTTCAACTTCCTATTTTTGTCCTATATGTTTAATGCTGGACCTCTTCTCCACGAAACCCTAATACTATATATAGATGCTCCAGCCCCTCTTCTCAATACACAACTCACAACAATCTCTTACACAACATCTCCTTTCTTCTTACATTTTCTCTTTAGTTTAGTCTTTCTAGTTTAGATCATTTTCTTCTTTTGTCTTTTGTTCTTAGTTTATTTCTGTCCCTTTCATATCAAAACATTAGTTTAGATCAATAAGAATTTCAATCTTTTTAGTCTACTTTGTTGGGTACAAGTGTTGTAAATCAAGGTACGGTTATTCTATGCGAGGGATTTCTATTATTGTTATCGCTTTCGTTGTTGATCGTCACCTAGGTACTTCTAATTTATCCTTTGTTTATTGTCCTTTATTGTTTTCTATTTGATTGTTATTTTCTATTCATAATATCTTAGATTCATTTTCATGTTGTTATAATCGTAATTTCATTTCTTAGATTGTCAATTAGCGTCGTTATTATCGCCTTATAAAGAGTCTTAAATCATTGTCAAAAACTAAACTAAGCATGCCTATCCTAGTTTTCATTGTTAATATCATCTTAGACATAAACATTAACATGAGTGAGTAGTCACCTTTCTAGGGTGTAGGGTAGCCATGTTGGATTGATTAAAAGATGATAATTGGATAAAAGATATTGTGCTTTTAAAACATTGTGTCTATGCAGGTTTGGACTTTAACGATAGTTGCGATTCCTGATCAAAATCAATGACTAGTATGGAATTCTTTTCCAAGGTAGACGTACGAGAATTGAATAGACAAAGCATGACATGGTGGATTAAGACCTAGTAAATCGCCTAAAAGCCTGCTAGACCATCTGATCTATGATTGTAATGAACATATCATTCTTACGAACTCACAATGAATTATTTGCTTATCCTAAATCCAATTTCATCAATATCTCAATCTACATGTGTGAACCTACTTCCCTAGATGCTTCTCATTATTGTTAATTCATCATTTGCTTTATTGTTTTCATTTTAGTTTGCTTTTATTTTATTTTTATTTATGTTCTTTATTAGTTTGGAATTCAAAACCTCAAAACCCAGAAAATCGTTAGGTAAAACTCAATTGTGAGACGATTCACAATCCATAGGAAACACCATCTCCCTGAGGATCGACCCCTACTTCCCTAATTACATTAATTTGTTATTAGCCTAGTCTGGGTAATTTATCTTTGTATTGGGCTTGCGACATTCCCGATCAATTGAGTTGATCAATTCTTAATAAATAATCAATCAACAAGTTAATAATAGATGTACTCCGTATGTAAGTTATAAGTGTATCTGTCATATTAGATCCGAATCAAGAAGTTAATAATTGTAGTTTATCATTTAGTACATACATTAGCTGAAGGCAAAAAGTTAGTAATAGTAATTTATCTGATTATCCAACATAGGAATTGGGAAGTGTAGCAAACAGATGCACCATCGTCTTCAGCTAATAGAACTCCCATCATCCCATTTCAATTGCCAGGTTACGATTTAACATAAATAGATTGGCCTTATAGTTGTTTAACTACTATATATACACCCTCCATCACTATTAAATAATCGAGAAGACCTATAAAGTTGTAATTTTTAAAAAAAAACTTCTCAAAGAGGACAGGAGTGGGGTGATACCTAAATAAAAAATAACCCATCATCTACAAAATTTCATGAAAACACTCATTCTCTGCACATTCCACTCTTTATTCAATAACAAATACTATGATTAAGCATTACAAGCCAAACAACAGCTAATTGTCGTCTTTCATATAACCGAAAAACCAAGTATTTGATTTTCGCTCTCAATTATACTAACAACAAAAGGAAATTTTCACTCAATCCTCCATTAATTCACAAAAAAAAAAGCGATTATTAAGCTAGCTTCGAGCGTAATTACAACAACTCCAACGAGAACAACCTGTTTTGTTTATACAACGAATACAGTTTCAACTACAACAGTTTCAATCTCTAAAACAAAACCATGATTAATTTCTGAGATCTAAGCTTCACACGATGGGAATGAAAACGTGATGATAAGATCAATGATCAAGCAAAGAACTGACCTAGAAAAATAGCAACCTCTTTTGGCTCAAAATATCCAGACAAAATATCAAGGTTTTGATGGTAGATGGTGGAGATAGACTGATAGTCGATGTTACCACCGCCGATGCCATCACCGTTGATTCTACCGTCGATCGTGCGACATGCAAAAGGTGAGCTTGGATGAGAAGGTGAGTGATGAAGAAGAATTATTGAGTTTTGTCAATTGTATATGTCGGTGTGATAATGTGACTATGTGAGTGGGTAAGGGAGGGATAAGGTTACCCCTCATTTGGGTAAGAATAATATGAACTACGGTAATAGATATATCAATAATAGTAGAAAAAATAATCATATTTTCAAAGGTAAAGCTTACTAAACACTTAATATCCCTAATAATCATATTTATATATTTTAGGGACATTGTACGGGGTATCCCTGAGGTTTTAAATTTTCTCTGATGTACCACTTTCGTTTTTATAATCTACGTTGTACCCCTAAATTTCTTACTTATTCTCCATGATAATCTCATCCAACTCTGCATTAACTTTATCGCTTATCAAGTAACCGTACTTCGACATTTATTGTGACTTATTCCTGTCCAATTATCATCCTCTATAAAATGCATAACAAATCATTTTTAATTTGCACAAATTACCATTAAAATCCTTCGTTATAAAATAATTGAGAGTTTAGGAATTTTTAGTTAGATTCATATATTATGTGGTGGATTAATGGGTAATTCGACGAACTAATAAGTAATTGAGTAGATTGTCGAGTAATTGGAACAATAAAGAGGCGGTTTAATAGATCAAATATAAAACTAACTTAGCAAAGATAATCAATAAGGTCGTTGTGTAGGCTACTGTATAGAGTTCAGGAATACACCATAAAAATTCAAAAATGTAGAGGTACTCGGGGTACACCATAGAATTTCCCTAAATTTTATCTTAAGCATAATTCAAAATATGTACCATAAACAATAAATATATGAGACAAGTCAAATCAATTATACGAGATATGTCATCTAAAACGATTTTGAAAAGGTAAACTTATATATACGGACAACAACCGCGCACCTATATATATATATATACCAATTACATTCATTTACAAATTTAGTAAATAAATTAAATTTCTAAAAATTATAAACAATCCCGTGAATTTTCACGGGTGTTACATTAGTCTAATTCTAATTATTATACGGAGTATTATTTTAGCTTACGGCATTTGTAGAGTCTATTGATCGAATACGAAAGAAGGGGGGTGAATTGAGTATTAAAAACTAGCCCCACTTTTTCGATTTATATGATATGTAATTAATTATTTGATCTTATGAATTAAAATCAACTAATTAATTAATCAAAGTAAGCGCGAATAACGAAATAACGAAAAGTAAAGAGATAAGAGAGAGGCACACGATTTTTGAAGTGGTTCAGTTTAACACGTTGAAACCTACGTCCACTATTCTCGATTAATAATTTTTAGTACCTTTCTACGGATTACAAAAATTACCAACCCACTCGTATAATCAACACTATGATTATAACTCAAGGTGAGTATCGCTAAATACTCTATACTATCTTACGCTAATAAGAAAGTACAATATAACTCACACAAATTCCCGTTAAAGAATGGTAAGCTTATAATGATGTACTATTATCCAATAACGTATTTCACTCAAGCGATTGATAATAATTGATGCACGACTCTTTTAAAAACAACCTCTAAAAATAATAAATATTTGCTCAAAGGTTTGCTTTAAAACGATTTTGGAAAATCAACACAAGTAAAATAAATAGCCGTGTGATATATTGTGTATTTCGTGTGTATGTCGTGTGTTTTACAATTGATATGTGAATGAGTATTTATAGTAGAAGAATTATAGTAGATCTAAAACCCTAGTATAATATTTAATAAAGATACTTATCTTATCATAAAATAATATTTGCTTATCTTTTAGAAATATCTTTATCTCAAAATATTATTTGGTTTTATCTTATAGAAATATATTTATCTTAATATCTCAAAATATTGTTGTAAAGATATAGTAGAATCCTAGATTAGGTAAACTAAGGAAACAAGCCTAAGGAGGCCGGATTCACCTAGCTCACGAAACCCTAGGAGGCACGCAACCCTAGGAGGCACAATACTAGGTTTCCACGAAACCCTAGATGGCTCCAACCCTAGGTGGGCTAATTAGGTTAACAACAAATTGAGATAGAATATATTAGAAACCCTAGGTAGCATGACAACCCATAAGTTGTATTACTAACAAATAGAATCTCATAAATATATTCTCTATTAAAATAATTGATAAATATAAAAATACTCTTTCACTTTTGAAAACATTTCAAAACATTTTATTTCCAAAATCATGCATCAATATTTTATCATCCAAAATCATAGACTAAAGCTATAACTTTTGAACATAAAATCTCTCGAATGGAATAGTTACCGAATGACGACATATACTATCTAATCTTCACAAAGATCTTCAGTATACGGATCATCTCTTCATCTTGATCACAAAGACCCTCCATCTCGAGTCTTGTGTAGTATTATGTAGATCTTGTTTGAAGCGATTTTCTTTAAAGTTATGCCTGGTTAGCTATAACTTTCATGTTCACTTCCAAAGTTATTCCTGAAGTTGTTATAACTTTGTCTCACAGACTTTATCAAAGTTATGCCTAACTTTGATCTTTCTTCATAATTGTTGCTAGCTATAATAAGACTAAAGCACACAATTACACGCATATGATATATCGAGTAAGACATATTATTACGTAAACACATGTCATTATCAAAACTATGAAATTGGTCCAACAAATTCCCCCTTTTTGATGATGACAAGTCTCATATGATTTTCTCAAGAGATCTACTTAACAATGTGACTAAGTAATAGTTCCCCTTCAACAAAGCACTCCAAAGTTATAGCAACTTTGATCGCAAGAACAAAACCACTTAGCCAAAGTTATAGCTTGAGAGAATTTAAGAGATAACGAGTCTTGACAAGGAGTAATCTTAAGCAAAGACTCAAATCATATCATTTCTTCCCCCTCTTGGCATCATTGAAAAGACAAGAACAAAGACATGAAACGACTAGAATAACACATGTCAAGGCAAGAAATAGATATGCAAAATACGCAATATAAGACGATATATATCAAGCAAAATAAAGTGCAAATGTTGATTAAACTACAAACCACAAAAAATATTGTTAGTTGCCATTGGGCCGAATGGTTAAGTAGTTGTAAGGAGCAAACAAGCGAAGGTAAGAAGATCAAGGCATTTTGGGTTGTCGGATGATGTTAGGGTTAATAAAGTCGGGCCGGGTGCGGTACTCGAGAGTAGAAAGACGATCGAGGCACGTCAATACATGAGTAGCTTGTGCTGTGAGGCAAACATCGAAGTTTCGAACCTTCAAGGAAAGAGCCTCCGTTGCATCAAATATAGTGTGCATCCCCTCACGCATCTCCGAACCGCTCTTCACCAATGCACCTCCTTGGCTCACCAAGAATTGCATCCGATCCCTTTGCCTATACATCTCTTGTCGAATATCGACAACATTCCTCTCTAATTTTGCTAGGCAATCATCAACCCCCGTCATCCAAGACCTCAACTCACTACGCACACCCGAACCGACATGGTCACGGGTAGAGCTAATGTTCCCCATAGCCACGGTTTTTACATTTTTTTTTTTTTTATATATTTTTTTTTTCAACAACCGTAGCAATTTTCTTATCTTGCGCATCAAGGCGCTCCATTACTTTTCCCATAAACCCATCCAATTTCGATTCAAGCCCCGAAAAATCAGCCACATTCGGTTCTCAACAACCGAACCACCTTTTTTTTTTTTTCACTAACACCCTCTTGTACCCTTTTTTTTTCATCGACGCCTTTTTGTACCTTCAAGCACCGAACCCGACTCGGTTTGGGTTTTGGAGTTTGGGTGGTGGTGTTTTTGTAGAATTGGAAAAGGAATCTTAGGTAATTAATTTTAGGGATATGGTAAGGATGAGATTTGGTAAATAAAAAGATATGGAAAGGTAATATTTTGAGAATTTCGGCCAAAAAGAATTACATGGGTAGAATTTTGGTTTGATTAGGAAAGTGAATAGGATAGGTTTTTGGCAAATAATGTGGTTCAAAATTCAATTTCCATAAAACACTAAATATGCAAGATACTCACGTAAAATATATTATATTAAACACAAATATACTAGCAATGAAATATGCGGACACAGTCATATAATCTTGTCTTAATCTAGCCAGTCACGCAGGTTCACAATATAGATAAGATGAATTTAATTGCTACCGATTAAACCAATTTCCAACCGCAAAATCTCAAAACGTCTTCTCGCTAACGCCTTTGTTAAAATGTCAGCCCATTGAACATCAGTACTACAAAATTCGAGTTTAATGTTGCCTTTTTCTACATGGTCACGCAAAAAATGATGTCTAATGTCTATATGCTTAGTACGAGAATGCTGAGCTGGGTTCTTAGAAATAACAATAGCACTCGTATTATCACAGAAGACAGGCATACAACCAACATTAACACCATAATCACATAGTTGTTGCTTTAACCAAAGTAGTTGAGAACATACCAGTCCTGCAGCGATATATTCGGCTTCTGCAGTAGATAAGGCAACCGAATTTTGCTTCTTTGAGCCCCAAGTGATTATGCAAGGTCCAACAAAAGTAGCGAATCCAGAGGTACTTTTTCTATCTAACGAACATCCCGCATAATCTGCGTCTGAATATCCTACTAGATTGAAATTACACTCAAGTGGATACCACAAATATAAGTTAGATGTACCAATTAAATATCTCAAGATACGTTTAACTGCAATCATATGTGATTCCTTAGGACATGATTGAAATCTAGCACAGACACATACGCTGAACATAATGTCAGGTCTACTTGCAGTTAAATATAATAAAGACCCAATCATACCTCGATATGTAGTCTCATCTACGGACTTACCATTTTCGTCTAAGGTCAACTTTTTGTCAGTTACCATAGGCGTGTCCATTGGATGAGCGTTTTCCATACCAAATTTTCTGATTAGCTCCTTGACATATTTTTGTTGGTGAATCTTTATGCCTTCTTTGGTTTGTTGAATCTGCAATCCTAGGAAGAATTTTAATTCTCCCATCATGCTCATTTCAAATTCAGAGGTCATAAGATCTGAAAAAAACTTGCACAATTTATTGTTAGTAGAACCAAAAATAATATCGTCTACATAAATTTGAGCAACAAGTAAATCAGAACCCTCGGATTTTAGAAATAGGGTTTTGTCGACAGATCCTCTCTTAAAATTGTTTTGTAATAAAAATTTTGACAATCTGTCGTACCAAGCCCTAGGCGCTTGTTTCAAACCATAAAAAGCTTTATCGAGTTTAAAAACATGGTTTTGAAACTTGCTATTCAAAAATCCAGGAGGTTGTTCAACAAAAACCTCTTCTTCCAAATAACCATTAAGAAAGGCAGTCTTAACGTCCATTTGGAGTAATTTCATTCCTTTATGAGCTGCGAAGGCGATGAGCAAGCGAATAGCTTCAAGTCTTGCTACTGGAGCGAAAGTCTCGTCATAATCAATCCCTTCTTGTTGATTATAACCTTGAACAACCAATCGAGCCTTGTTACGAACTATAACTCCTGAATCATCCAATTTATTTCTGAATACCCATCGAGTTCCAATCACAGTTCGATTAGGAGGTCGTGGCACAAGGTGCCATACTTTATTACGTTCGAACTGTTGAAGCTCCTCTTGCATAGCCACAATCCAGTCGGATTCTGCAAGAGCTTCCTTGATGTTGGTGGGCTCTATGGTAGACAGAAAAGAATAGAATGAACAAAAATTATTTAAAGTTCGCCTCGTTTGAACTCCCTTATTCAAACTTCCTAGGATACTATCCATAGGATGAGAACTCATATATTTCCATTTCTTAGAGTTCCTAGGCTCATCATCATCTGATAAACTCTCAATTTCCTCAAATGATTCAGAATCAAGATTGGTTCCCCCTGAGTTGGACTCTGGGGTTATAGCTGAAGTTGGTACAACTTCAGTTACACCATCTTGGTTTTGATTCAAAGTTATAGCATCATCAGCTATAACTTCAGTTTCCTTTTCCTTGTTTTGAGAAGAGACATTCGTATCATCAACAATTGTCTCAGTTCTTTGTTCAAGGTCATTTGCGGATTTATCAAGTTCATCATTGATTCCTTCAATAATTTCTTCATTATTTTCTGGCACGTCATCTCTGGAGAGGCGAAAGTCGGGATCATTCATGTCCTCTTCTTCATTCTGTTCAACTTGTTCAAGCACATTATCTTCATCAAATACAACATGAACACTTTCTTCTATGCACAAGGTTCTTTTGTTAAAGACTTTAAAAACTTTACTATGATTAGAATAACCAACAAACACAGCTTCGTCACTTCGTGGATCAAATTTGCTCAAATTACTTTTTCCATTATTATGGACAAAACATTTACTCCCGAAGCAACGAAGGTGAGCTATATTGGGTTTTCTCCCTCTTAAAAGTGCATAGGGAGTCTTTTTGAGAATTGGTCTAATCATAGCTCTATTGTGCACATAGCATGCAGTACTTATGGCTTCTGCCCAAAAGCTCTTAGGAAGGCCACTACACAAAAGCATAGTGCGGGCCATGTCCTCTAATGTTCTATTCATACGTTCCACGACACCATTTTGTTGTGGGGTTCGTGGTGCAGAAAAGTTATGTCCTACACCATTCTCCCTACAATATTCTATAAAAGCTTGATTATCAAATTCGGTGCCATGATCCGTACGAATGGAAACTAACTTTTTATCATACTTGTTTTGGGCGAGCTTCATTAGTACCACAAACTCATCGAAAGTTTCATCTTTAGTAAAAAGAAAGATAGGCCATACATACCTGGAGTAGTCGTCGACTAGGACGAATACGTACCTTGATCCACCGCGGCTTCTAACTTTCATAGGTCCACACAAATCCATGTGTACCAACTCAAGTGGACGCTCTGTACTTACTACTCGTTTCGGTTTGAATGAAGATCTAACTTGTTTACAACGGGCACATGAGTCACACATCTTTTCTTGTTCGAATTTGATTGAGGGTAGACCCTCAACTAAATCCCAAGACTTAAGTTTCTTTAAAATCGTTGGACTGATGTGTGCAAACCTCTTGTGCCACAAGCATGAATCATCCACAGTGACTTTCATGCACGTAAAGGAACTTGTAGTGACTTTGTTTAAATCAATCATATACACGTTCCGTTTACGTAGACCTTCTAAGATAACATTGCTAGTTCCTTCAACTATGATACGACAAACATTTGAATGAAAAACGACTTTGTTGCCTTTGTCACATAGTTGAGAGATACTTAGCAAGTTATGCTTAAGGCCATCTACCAGATATACATTATTGATAGCATGTGAAGAAGATATACCAATCTTACCTACACCGATTATATTGCCCTTCTTGTTGTCTCCAAAGGTGACCTTGCCACCGTTGAAGGGCTCTAGTGAAAGAAAAAGATTCTTGTTTCCGGTCATGTGTCTCGAACATCCACTGTCGAGATACCATAGATTGTTTTCTTTCACTATTATCTGCAAGAGAATCAAATACAGCTTTTAGGTACCCACGCTAAGTTGGGTCCTTTGTGGTTAGTGACTCTATGTATTTGATCCTTCCTAACCCATATCTGTTTGACAATTCTTTTCTTCTTAGGATAGGGTTTGCTAGGTTTATTATATTGTTTGTTATTGTTGTGACGCACATTAGGTTTAAAAGACTGCTTCTGACTCACATAAGATTTAGATTTTGAAGGTACAGATGTGTAATCGAAAGCCATGTCATAAAACCACCTGAACTCATTGTTTCTAATCTCATCACATTGAGATTCAGGTTCAGACTCATTAACACTAGACACGTTATGTTCTTTCACAAAATCAGTTTGATTTTTGTTATCGTTGACATATTTGACACAATTATCTTTAACATGACCGTTGTGACCACAATAATTGCAAATCAGATATTCTGAAAGATTGACATACTTCCTTCTTCTGAAATCACGGTCAGAAGGAGTGGATTTGCACTTATCGTGGTCTCTACGACTATAGCATTCATGACCAAGACCTATCTTCATGTTATTGTTAGACTGTTCGGTAAGGAAGTCTAAGACCTTCTGACTTCCTTCCCACTTATCATGAACTTTTCGTGCATGTAGGAGCAATTCCTTCAAAGACTGAATTTCTTTTTGACACGACGAATGATCTACATTCGAGTCTTTTGAGGGATTGTTCTTTTTGAAATTTTCACGAAAATCATTGAACCGTTTGTTCAAGATAAGTTTCTCCTCATTATGTTGACTTTTGGCTTGGGAGAATTCAGCCTTCAAATCTTTCAATTGCTGAGAGAGAAAAGAATTTACTTTCTCATGATCAAGAATAACAACTTCCTTTGCCTTAGCTTGAGATTGTAAAAGCTCATTGACTTTCTTCAATTCTAAAGTTATAGCTTCATTAGCTATAACTTTGGCTTGAAGATGCTTAATGTTGAGCTTCAACTCTGAGATTATAGCTTCATTAGCTATAACTTTAGACTCAAGAGCTTCTTTCTCAACATTTGTCTTGTCTGAAGTTATAGCTGAAGTTGCCATAACTTTAGATTTGAGCTTTTTTGCTTTGGCCTTTAGAAGTTGGTTTTCCTCAGCAATATCAAGAATTTGTTCTTTAAGATCTTTTAATTCAAGACTCTGTTCATGACAATGATCTAAGGCTTCTTCAAAATACTTAATTAAAGACTTCTTAGATAAATTCTTAACTTGCTTTTTCAAGTTCAAGATGACTAACCTCTTCATCATCTTCTGAATCTGGTTCTGAATCTGAGTTGCCAACAAGACACATCTCGGATTCGCTTTCATTGTCACTGTCAGAAATTAGGTCAAGACTGACGTTGCTTAGACACAAGTTGGCGACTTCCTCTTCTTCTGATTCGTCGTCCTCTGTGTCGAGATCTCCCCAGCAATAAGCCATCATTACTTGCTTGAATTCCTTCTTGGTTTTGTCTCGTTGATTTTTGTCTTTGATTTTCTTCCATGTGGGGCAATCTTTGATCATGTGATCATTATCCCCACATTTGAAGCAACCACGACTTGAAAGAGACCCTTTTGACTCAATTGGCTTCTTGTAAGATTTGTTAGTGTTGTTGTTAAACGTTTTCCCTTGTGGTTTGTTAAAGAACTTTTTCTTAAAACGTCTAGCAAACAACACTGTTTCATCTTCAAGATCCGAATCTTGTCTTTCACTAGATTCGGCCTGTAAAGCCACCTTCTTGCTATTACTATCATTTGCCGCATCTTCATCAAGAGTAATCTCATGAGCCATTAGGGTTCCAAGTAGCTCTTGATAAGATAGGTCAGATAGGTCTTTACATTCCTCAATTACCGTCACCTTAGGTCTCCATCGTTTAGATAGACTTCTAAGGATCTTCCTGGCAATTTCCTCGGAGTCAAAAGTTTTTCCAAGATTTTTCAATTCATTAATGATACTGGAGAAACGAGTAGACATGCTGTCAAGCGATTCATTTTGTTCATGGAGAACAATTCGTATTTTCGCATAAGTAGAGTTATGCGTTGCTTTTTGACAACAGTTGTCCCCTCATAAGCTAACTCAAGACCATCCCATATTTCCTTGGCAGTAGAACTAGATGAGAAACGATCAAATTCAGTATGGGTCATGCCGTTTTGCAACAGACTAATAGCCTTTGAATTTTTCTCAGCTTTCTTATAATCTGCCTCAACATAGTCATCTTCTTTCTTTTCGATGGAAGTGCCAGTGGCCGTTCCAAGCATGATCTTATTAGGACCATTCTTAATGATTAGCCAACACTCCCAATCGTTACCCTTTATGAAATGGGTCATCATATTTTTCCATAAACTGTAGTTCTTCCCATCGAATACGGGACACTTCAGATGTTTGGAATCCATTAAAATAAAAATAAATGCAGCGGAAAATAAATAAAAATAAAAAGATAAATAGATCAGATTCCTTGCTGTAAGGCAATCAAGAGCACGAGGCTCTGATACCAATTGTAGAGTCTATTGATCGAATACGAAAGAGGGGGGGGGGGTGAATTGAGTATTAAAAACTAGCCCCACTTTTTCGATTTATATGATATGTAATTAATTATTTGATCTTATGAATTAAAATCAACTAATTAATTAATCAAAGTAAGCGCGAATAACGAAAAGTAAAGAGATAAGAGAGAGGCACACGATTTTTGAAGTGGTTCAGTTTCACACGTTGAAACCTACGTCCACTATTCTCGATTAATAATTTTTAGTACCTTTCTACGGATTACAAAAATTACCAACCCACTCGTATAATCAACACTATGATTATAACTCAAGGTGAGTATCGCTAAATACTCTATACTATCTTACGCTAATAAGAAAGTACAATATAACTCACACAGATTCCCGTTAAAGAATTGTAAGCTTATAATGATGTACTATTATCCAATAACGTATTTCACTCAAGCGATTGATAATAATTGATGCACGACTCTTTTAAAAACAAACTCTAAAAATAATAAATATTTGCTCAAAGGTTTGCTTTAAAACGATTTTGAAAATCAACACTAATAAATATTTGTGCCGTGTGAATGTAGTGTGTTTCGTGTGTATGTCGTGTATTTTACAATTGATATGTGAATGAGTATTTATAGTAGAAGAATTATAGTAGATCTAAAACCCTAGTATAATATTTAATAAAGATACTTATCTTTCCATAAAATAATATTTGCTTATCTTTTAGAAATATCTTTATCTCAAAATATTATTTGGTTTATCTTATAGAAATATATTTATCTTGATATCTCAAAATATTGTTGTAAAGATATAGTAGAATCCTAGATTAGGTAAACTAAGGAAACAAGCCTAAGGAGGCCGGATTCACCTAGCTCACGAAACCCTAGGAGGCACGCAACCCTAGGAGGCACAATACTAGGTTTCCACGAAACCCTAGATGGCTCCAACCCTAGGTGGGCTAATTAGGTTAACAACAAATTGAGATAGAATATATTAGAAACCCTAGGTAGCATGACAACCCATAAGTTGTATTACTAACCAATAGAATCTCATAAATATATTCTCTATTAAAATATTGATAAATATAAAAATACTCTTTCACTTTTGAAAACATTTCAAAACATTTTATTTCCAAAATCATGCATCAATATTTTATCATCCAAAATCATAGACTAAAGCTATAACTTTTGAACATAAAATCTCTCGAATAGAATAGTTACCGAATGACGACCTATACTATCTAATCTTCACAAAGATCTTCAGTATACGGATCATCTCTTCATCTTGATCACAAAGACCCTCCATCTCGAGTCTTGTGTAGATTTATGTAGATCTTGTTGAAGCGATTTTCTTTAAAGTTATGCCTGGTTAGCTATAACTTCCATGTTCACTTCCAAAGTTATTCCTGAAGTTGTTATAACTTTGTCTCACAACTTTATCAAAGTTATGCCTAACTTTGATCTTTCTTCTCATAATTGTTGCTAGCTATAATAAGACTAAAGCACACAATTACGCGCATATGATATATCGAGTAAAACATATTATTACGTAAACGCATGTCATTATCAAAACTATGAAATTGGTCCAACAGCATTTATCAACTAATCAACTAATAGTATCTCGTTTGTCCAATAATTTCTTGTAAATTTGTTCTTGTTCCTAATAAAAACTACGGTGTTATTATAAAAAATAAAAATAAAAATATTAATAAATTCATTTGCATGGAGAGGTAGTCACGTAGGCACCTAGCCATGTTCCAAGTGCAAGTGTAGCTCGGCTATATTCAGCTTCACTAGTAAGTTTTGTTGTAGACGGAATTTATTTATTTACAATCATAGACGGATCGAATCTTTCTCACAAAGAAGTAAGAGAATAAGAAACCACTTGGAATTTCATAATTGAACAAATTAAAGGGGATTAATAGCCACTTTCCTGAATTACTTAACCATTTTAGCTTTTGGCATTAGTAAACTAACTAGTTTTAATCTCGTGTAAAAAAAATACACGGGTTCTTTTTAAAATCTCAATATGCAAAATATGTTAACTTATACGAATATGATTAGAATTATTGTTCTCAACTAATAATTAAATGATATAGATGGTGTATAATTATAACATACTCTTTTAAAATTTTAAACTCGTGCCAAGTTAATTTGTTACAGTATGTTTCTAATCCAATATTGACCTTTTATTTTTATTTTTATCCATTTTTCAAGTTTGTTTTTCATAAACTAATACTTATGTGGGTATTTTTTTTTATGGTATTCTTGAGTTTTTTTACACTATAGTTCCTGTTTAATATGGTAATTATTTTCATTTTGATTACGCCTTTTCCGATTTTTAAAAACTTTGGGCCAGTCTTTTTATTTTATTATTTTAATTTCTATCTTTATTAAGTATTGATTTTTCTTTTTTTTGTATGTATATTTTAAATTTTATTACTAACAAAATTTTAGATCTACTCATTCGAACGGATAAAATATTTTTAATTATTTCATTTACATATATGTGTGTATTGATTGGTGTATGTATGTATTGCTTGGAAATGTTTAGAAAAAATTAGTTCACCTAAATTTAGGAAACCAGGTTTGATAAAAATTAACTTTGAAATAAAGGAATTAACTCCCACAAAAAAACGTGGGGGCCAACATCTCAAAAAAAAAAGTTTGTTTTTCACTTTTCTAAAAACAAGGAGCCAATAAAATTTGGCTAAATGTTTTTGCTTTTATTACTAGTAGATTATTTTTGAGTGACTTAGTTATTTATTATCTTTCATTAAGTAGAAAAACACATGGTTCTTTACTTATTTTTTGTCTTTGTTTTAACTTTGTGTTAAAATAAAAGGACAATAAATCAGGGGCGGATCCACGTGGGGTCCTAGGGGGCCACGTGTCATCCCTTTCCCTTTTTTTTATGTGGAATAGTTATTTGCAGTGTTTCAGAATAGATAAGTATCTAACAGTGTAATTATTAACCATCAAAATACATTTGGTTTATTGTTAAGGCTCTTGTATTCTTTCAATGACTTCCCAAGTTCAACCCACATTATGGACACTTTTGTTCTTTTTATTCTTGTTTTAACTAAAAAGAGATATAGGTGACTTATGAGTAGAGTTGGCACACGGGCCAACTACACGACGGGCGGCCGGCGGCACGAGTCTGGTCCGGCACGACACGAGCCCGGGGCAAAGTCCGAGTCGGCCCGAGTCCGGCACGGCGGGTAGGGAGGCGGGCCACGACGCAACAAATGGTGAACGTCCCGTGCCAAGGCCCGACCCGGCCCGAGCACGAGTGGCACGGCCCGAGGTAGGCACGGCGGGTCTCGCACGGGTGGACTCGTAATTTAAATCATTATTAACTATGTAACTGATAAATTATATATTTAAATGATTATTAATATTTATTATTCATTATTCATAAGTTATTTATTAAAAAAAATCAAGTTTTTTTTTAAAAAGAAAGAAAATTCATTGGGCCGGCCCGGGTCAGGCACGACCCGAGCCTGATTTACCCGGGCCAAAGTCTGGGCTGCGGCTGCGGTTTGTGGTGGTCGGGCCGGCACGGCACGGTCCACTGCTTACTCTACTTGTGAGTCTTGAACCCCGGTCTTTTGTAAAAAAAAAAACTTATTAACGACTTCTACCACTCTAACTTTCGCTACATAAGAAGTAAATAATCTATTTAAACTAGTCATTAATTTGTGGCATGTTTTTTGTATATATTTAAGGCATTTAATCATCAAGTATTTATGCGAAATGAAATTTTTTTCCAGGCTTAGTTGCTTTTATAAACTAAATTTAATTATGAAGTATACGATAAATTATCAATTGGAGAATTTTAAAATAGATGAAATACTCTATCGATGTTTCAATATTCCTTTCCTTACATAATATTTTTTTTCAGATTATACGATATATTAGTAAAATACGAAATAACTGATTTTGAAATTTTAAATTCATCATGATTAATGGTTTAAAAAATGTAATTTGTTTAAGGTTATTAAAATAATCACATCTCGGAAAAAAGTTGTGCCCCTAACCCTGAAAATTCTAGGTCCGCCACTACGATCAATGAGAAGACGATATCAGTATTATTACCTTTTGCATTTTGCATGGAGAGATAGGCACCTAATTTTATTTTATTTTATTAAAGGGGGGAGGGGGTGGGGAAGCCGAATTACATGACTATAGATCGAGCTACACTAAAGCCTTGTGCATCATGGATCATTAGAAGTTGAACCCCATGTGGAGGAGCACAAAACTCATGGGCACCGAGAGGAAATCCAAGTGCCAAATTTGAGAACTTATCAGCACAAACATTTGCTTCCCTATACACATGATGTAGAACATACTCTTCACGATGAAAGCCTTTATTAGGCATGGGAAAGGTACAAATAATTACAAAGAAAATGCCCTCATCATGGCCTTGATTCATGGTTCCTAGCTATCACCTTCTACAACGGTTGTTGTGGCGAATCGCGTCGTATCCTCAACTCCGCTAACAATGGTCGTTTCGATCAAATCGATGTAGAAATAGCTAGTACAACTATCGAGTCGATGGCAATCCACGATTCTCAGTATAGCAACTCGCGTGCTATGTCACTCAAAGCCAAGCAGGACGATTCAAGTAAAGTAGCACTCCTAGAAGCCCAATTAGCCCTTCTGCAACAACAAGTAGGAAGCTCTTCCCAATCCAAGGAACATGTTAATGTCACTAACCACGTAGTGGTATGTGAGACATGTGGGGTTGGAGGGCATAGTTTTCAAGAATGTAGAAGTTCGATAGAGCAAGTCAATGCCTATCAAGGATATAGACAAGGCAACGCTTTCTCAAACTTCTATAATGAAAACACAAAAAACCATCCTTTTTTGTCCTACAAAAGCACCAACAATCAAAATCCCCAACAACAAATTCAACAACCATTCATACCACACCAACAAAAGCCTTACAATCCACCTGGTTTTCAAAACCAGAGACCTTCATTCCAACCTAACTTCAACCAACCTTACCAAAATCAACCTCAACACCAACCACCTCAAATTCAAAGCCAACCTAATGACTCAAGCTTGAGCAAAATTGAATCCATGCTTCTTCAAGTTGTTCAAAAACAAGATTCAATGTTTGCTCAACTTCAAAAGAGTGATCAAGCTCAAAGTGCTGCCATCAAGATGCTTGAAACTCAAATGGCCCAATTGGCTGCCTCTAATGCCCAAAGAAAACAAGGCCAACTCCCACCATATGGTGAGCAACCAAGGGACACCACTAATGCTATCACCCTTAGGAGTGGTACCACTTATACGGAACCTCAGCAACCCAAAGAGCCAATAGTTGAGCCTACACAAGTAGAAAGCCAAAAAGAAACCCAATCATCCACCGCTAAGGAAGCGGAAAACAAACCCGAAAAGAAGGATGAATATGAAAAGGAACCCATAAAAATTCAAGTTCCATTTCCCCAACGTTTGAGGAGAAATCATAAGGAAACCCAGTTCAGTAAATTCATGGAAGTAGTCAAAAACCTCCAAGTAACGGTTCCCTTCATTGAATTAATCACTCAAATCCCTTCTTACACGAAATTCATGAAGGATATCTTGACTAAGAAAAGGACTTTAGATGATGTTGAAATCATAGCATTCACAGCTGAATGCAGTGCGTTATTGCAAAATAAGTCCCCTCCTAAGTTAAAGGATCCTGGTAGTTTCTCTATACCTTGCGCTATAGACACCTACACAATTGATAAAGCTTTATGCGATCTAGGTGCCAGTGTAAGCTTCATGCCCTATTCCATCTGCGAAAAATTGAATATGGGAATTCTTAAATGCACTAGTATCACCCTGCAAATGGCAAATCGTTCTCTAAAACAACCTATGGGAGTTTTAGAAGATGTACCTATTAGAGTAGGAAGATATTTCATTCCAGTCAATTTCATAGTGTTAGATATGGCTGAAGACTCGCAAACCCCTATTATTTTAGGAAGGCCATTTCTGCACACTGCGGGAGCAGTAATCGACGTCAAGAATGGAAAATTGACACTAGAAGTAGGTGATGATAAAGTCACCTATAACTTAAACAGTACAATGAAGATCCCTATGCTTGAAGAGCCTTGCTGTTTCCTTGACATTGTTGACTCAATTATTGATGAATCTTTGTATCCATCAATAATTGAGGATCCTTTAGAAGCAAGATTATTGTTAGAGGATATCTCTGAAAACGACAATTTTGAAATCAGTGAGCTGGAAAAGGACTTGACTGGAAAAGAGATACCGTCTAAAGAAGTCCAGGAGTTCATAAGCCTAATTGATACTCCTGCCAAGGCAGAAGTACATAAACCTGAACTTAAACCTCTTCCCTCAAATCTAAAATATGCCTTTTTAGATGAGTCTGAATATTGCCCAGTCATAGTGAGTGCTCTCCTAGATGAAAATCAGTTAAACTCACTATTGACTGTCTTGAAAAAACATAAGAAGGCAATAGGTTATAGACTTGAAGATCTCACAGGCATAAGCCCCGACTTTTGCATGCATCGAATCAACTTAGAAGAAGGCCAAAAACCTTGTGTTCAAGGTCAACGCCGTCTTAATCCAAATATGCAAGAAGTAGTTAAAGCTGAAGTTATGAAATTACTAGATGCTGGCATAATCTATGCAATTTCTGACTCGAAATGGGTTAGCCCTGTCCAAGTTGCTCCCAAGAAAGGAGGAACAACAGTAGTCAAAAATGAAAAGAATGAGCTCTCCCCACAAGGATTGTGACGGGATGGCGTATGTGTATTGACTAGAGGAAGTTGAATCAATCAACTCGAAAAGGTCACTATCCTCTGCCCTTCAATGATCAAATGCTAGAGAGGTTAGCTTGCCACAAATATTTCTGCTATCTAGATGGTTACTCAGGATTTTTCCAAATTCCTATCCACCCTGAGGACCAAGAGAAAACCACCTTCACCTGTCCCTATGGAACTTTCGCTTATCGCAGAATGCCATTTGGCTTGTGTAATGCACCTACCACTTTCCAGCGTTGCATGACTAGTATCTTTTCAGATTTTGTTGAAACTATCGTGGAAGTATTTATGGACGACTTTAGCGTCTATGGCATTTCTTTTGATAATTGTTTGACAAATCTATCCAAAGTACTAAGACGCTGTGAAGAAGTCGACCTTGTTCTCAACTGGGAAAAGTGTCACTTCATGGTGAACGAAGGTGTAGTTTTAGGACACATCATTTCTGAAAGAGGTATTGAAGTGGATCGAGCTAAGATCCAAGTTATTGAACAACTGCCACCACCTGCTAATGTAAAAGGAATT
>JAIUZE010014952.1:0-11811 GCA_022085475.1 Heliosperma pusillum | reverse complement strand
TGTCTCCCGTTTCAGATACTTTTTATTGTATAATATTATTTCCGTTTTGTAATGACCCTTTTTATTTATGACACCTTCGTTATGTATTTAAATAATTTTTTTTCGTTCCGCAAATTTGAGGGTGTCACAAAGGTAGCCAAGGGAATGGGAATACAAAGCACAAGACAAAATAGTGCTCAAACCGTAACATTTGTAAAAACCGACTCAAAGTGGGACATAGCAAAAATCGTCACAAAACATGTGATACAAGCGAGTGAAATGTCATACATCCAAAACAATAATATTATAAGTCGCTACGTAAAATTATACGATAAACGAACGATTAGAAATATTATAAATGAAAACCGTAAACAACAATCACAAACAACATCCAGCAGGTGCCAGCCGGTCAGGCTGACCGGCTGCCGGTCCACCGGCTCAGGCCAATAGTCAATACGAAAATCAACATGAATTTGTCAGTGTGTCCCAGCCGGTCAGGTCAACCGGCTGCCGGTCAACCGGCTGGGACCAAAGGGTCATATGAAAAACAAAGGGGAAAGAATGGTGTCTCAGCCGGTGGTCTGACCGGCTGGCGGTCGACCGGCTGAGACCAAAAGCATATTTCAAAATTACGTAAAACTTCAATAATATACAGCAGGTGCCCCAGCCGGTGGTCTGACCGGCTGCCGGTCGACCGGCTGGGGTCCAATTCACACGAAAATGCCATTTTTCACTAAGGATCCAATTTCAATTATCATCCAATATTATCATAAATCATCAAAGCTCATATGAATTCTTAATATACAACATATATCATCATCAACACAATTACCAAGCTCACTAACCATATTCTAAATACGGTTTCTAGCATAGATAACATGTAAAACACGTAAATGATACCGAGTAACCCTTCACCGTTACCTTTAAGCGTCTTTACTAATCGTCAAGCTCCTCTTCAATAAGGTAATAGTCTTTGTCGGGATCTTGGAGGTCACCACCTACAAATAGATCATAAAAGATGAATAAAATTCATCTTGAGAAAGACGGAAAGTTTGAAAAGCGAGAAAGACGATGATTTTAATATCAATACGAATAGAGGAAGGTAAGGGGAGAAGAAAGAGACGAACTTACGTGAATTCTATCAAGTAACGAATGAGCTAGGATGATTCAAAGATCGGAAAGTGGATGGAGGCAAGGGTTTGATATTTGCTTAAGGAGGAAGTAATTTGGTTTGTGTTTGAGTAATGAATTAGGTTAAGGAGGGAGTGTGAGTTGTATAAGGAAAAGTCAACAAAAAGTCAAACTCGCCTTAAGACGTGATTCTCATGGAATTTCGCGGAAATTCCAAATACGAACTCGGAAATTCTAAATTCGACTCGAAACATAAAAATCTTAATTAAAACTTAAAATTACTGAAAAGATTTCGTAAAATATTTCTACTAGAAAAATAGGGTACATTTCCGGGTGTTACATAAACACACTTGATAATGACATATCCTACAAGCTTTAATCATTGATTTAACTCTACACTCAAGCCATCTTGCATGTGAATAAAATAAGCAAAATTGAGCTCAATTGTAGCTCAAGTGGACCGGTCATTTTGGCCTTCAAATAGAACAAGAGTTGTTCATTTTTATCCGCTTCATTCTTTTGTGTTTTATTCTAACTTCTCTTACTTACTCAACTTCTCTCTAGTTAATAATAAGTTAATATTCTCTACATATTACTACTGTAGTAATACAATAATTATTATTTCTTACTTATTATCTAGTTAATAATAAGTTAAGATTATTTGGGTTTAATCTTGGGTGCAACAAGAAGGAGACCTTCTACTTTGGAGGTTGTTTTATGGAGGATCATCCATTAATTTCATGCTCAAGAACAATAAGAAGGAGTTCTTATTGTGCCCATATTGAACTGAAAAATCCCAATGTAAGGATGTTTTCGTCTTATCTTTTCTTTTATGCTTTTATATTTGCATGCATGATAACTAGATCCTAAATCATTAAGTTAATGTAATTTAATGAACTAATTAGAGGAGTATAATTAGAGGTCTAGGACTTTCAAAGTCAACACCGGAGCGGTAGTCAACCTTTTCTAACATCGGACTTCTCTAACATCGGTCGGACTCTTCCAATCAACAACGGCCTCAATTTTAGAAGGATCCACCATCACACCTTCTTTAGAAATTACATGCCCAAGAAAAGACACTTTTGGTAACCAAAATTCACACTTGGAGAATTTGTCAAACCACTTTTGACGACGAAGAACACCCAAAATAGTCCTTAGATGAATAGCATGCTCTTCTTCGGTCTTGGAGAAAATAAGGATGTCGTCAATGAACACCACAACACACTTATCAAGATACTGTGGGAGTAAGTGTCCTCCACAATAGTGCATTTATATAATAAATCTCATTTGGAATATACGTGGCATGATTAGTATATTTTGATACTCCACGTCAGTTAATTAACGTAAATCGGTAACGCTTGGCTGACTAGAGTTTGACGTTATTGTCGTATGACTGTGGTAATCAACTGATCCCTTTATGTCACACTTATAGGATGAGACCCAAATAGAATACTAATTATTTGTATGCGATACAGTTTAATTAGAGCATTACATATATTTGATATGTACGTTTAGTTACGAGAGTTATTTATTGGAAATTGAGTTAGGAACTCATTCCACTTGAGTTTATTAGTCAATTATACGATAACTGACTGAATAAATTTTACGTCTTATTTTAATACGATTAAATAAGATTTAATTTAATGATTAATCGTTGATTCATTAAATTAGTTGAGGTTATGCATATATTTTGAGGTAGAGGTAATTAGTTAATTATATTTACAAGGAGTTGTAAAATAAATTAACTGGGCATTGTGGGACCCATTATATATTGATATAATGGTAAAATATCACTTAAAAGTTAAGTACATATTGTTTATTAATTTGAGTCATATAATTGTTATATGATGAAATTAACACTTAATTATACAAGATAATTAAGCATATGATTAATAAGTATTTGTGGGACAAAAATCAAAAATCAAAATGGTCCATAATGGACACATGGGCACCGGTTTGTGCATGTGAAAATAGCATGATTATTGTTCTATTTTATGTACACAATTCACTTGGTGATTGTGACATTACATGATAACTTTAATCATCAAAACATTGCCTACACTCTACCATCTTACACAAAGAATAAAATGAGCAAAATGGAGCCCTCTTGTGTGCTCAATAGTGCCGGCCACTTTGGCCTTAAATTGAACAAAAGTTGTTTATTTTGTACTACTTCATTTTTGCTTATTTTTCCACTTCTCTTTCTAAAATCAACTTCTCTCTAAACTCTCTTATACACTAATATTCTCTACATATTACTAGTGTAGTAATACAATAATATTAGTAGTATTTATCTTACTTATTATCTAGTTAATAATAAGGTAAGATTATTTGGGTTTAATCTTGGGTGCAACTAGAAAGAGACCTTCTAATTTGGAGGTTGTTTTATGGAGGATCATCTATTATTTTCATGCTCAAGAACAATAAGAAGGAGTTCTTATTGTGCCCATATTGAACCGAAAATACCCCATGTAATGATGTTTTCGTCTTATCTTTTCTTTTATGCTTTTATATTTGCATGCATGATAACTAGATCCTAAATCATTAAGTTAATGTAATTTAATGAACTAATTAGAGGAGTCTAATTAAAGGTCTACGATTTTCAGATACTCACTAAATGTGCGGTTCATTTGATCCATAAAAATAGCGGGAGCATTAGTCAATCCAAATGGCATCATCTTGAACTCAAAGTGACCATATCTTGTACTAAAAGCGGTCTTCGGTATATCGACATCACGAACGGGAATTTGGTGATATCCGGATCTCAAATCAATCTTGGAAAAAGTAGAATCACCCTTTAGTTGATCAAACAAATCTTCAATTCTCGGCAAAGGATACCTATTTTTGATTGTAATCCGGTTCAACTCACGGTAATCAATACAAAGCCTCATAGAACCATCTTTCTTATTCACAAAGATAACGGGAGAACCCCAAGGCGAGGCACTTGATCGAACGAAACCTTTCTCAATCATATCATCATGTTGCTTCCTTAACTCTTTAAATTCGGTTGGAGCCATACGGTAAGGAGGTTTGGCTATGGGTCCAGATCCAGGTACAAGGTCAATAGAAAACTCAACATCACGCTCGGGAGGGATCCCGGGCAAATCTTCGGGGAATACATCAACAAATTCACATACTATAAGTACATCTTCTATCTTTGGTAAGGAGGTAGTTGTAGAAGTCACAATACACAAGTATGCTTGGTGACCCTTTCTTACCATACTCACCAATTTCATTGCAGAAATCAAAGACACACCCTTTCGGGAATGAGATCCTTTATAGGTTATTCTAACTCCTAAAGAACTCTTTAAATAAATCTTTTGATCTCTACACTCGAACCTAGCATGGTACAATGCTAACCAATCAATACCTAGAATTACATCGAACTCTCCTAGAGCAAACTTAAGGAGATTAGCGGGAAAGATAGTACCCGCAATAAAGATTGGAACATTAGGATAAAGAGTAAAACAAGAGATAATTTCTCCGGATGGTAAGGATATGGGAGTATCCTCACTAGATGTAGGCTCGATAGATAATTTATTAGCATAAGTTGAAGACACAAAGGACATAGAAGCCCCGGTATCAAATAGAATAAGACACGCTTGCTCTAAGATTGAGAACATACCCGTAATTATCTCCGAATGAGCATCGGCTTCGGCTCGGCTTAGAACAAAGATAGAATCACTAAGCTCGGGGCAATCATCATAACGGTGACCACCCTTTTGGCAAAAGAAGCAAACGTAAGGTCGGTTGGAACAAGTCACACCGGGGTGGTGTTGTTGTCTACAACGGTTACATAAGTGACCTTGAGCTTGAGCTTGAGCATATGGCGTATAAGCCACGTTAGAAGTAGCTCGAGGAATGAAAGGAGCGGGAGCTCTTGCACTTGCATTTGGAGGAGGATTAAATCTCCTCTTGTTGGCATAAGAGTTGGAGGACGACGGAGTAAACGGCCTCTTCCCATAGAAATTAAGCCTAGGAGCGAAGGAAGGAGAGGGATTCTTCATCATTGCTTCATCTTTGATATCCCTCATGGAGTTCTCGGCCCATAGTGCATCATCATACAATTCCCCAAAGGAAGTAGATTTTCTCCTCACTTTACTTTGGAGTAAATCACTAAGCTTGTTGCGGTAGTAGAAAGCTCGGTCTTCATCATCCCTGAGCCTTTGTTGCTTGAGCTCCTTAGGATAAAATCGGCCTTCTAGAAGAGCCTTGAAACAAGCCCAATTGAAATCGGCTTCAAGAGTAGCGGTGGCACTAGTAATCGCCCACCAATTATCGGCTTCCCTTACAAGGAAATGCTTAGCAATCCTCACCTTGTCCTCTTCACGAACTTGGTATAAATCAAATTGCTTCTCCATTTCTCGAAACCATTCCGATAGCTCGGTAGGGTTCGGCTCTCCGCCATAAGGTATAATCTTGCTTCTAGCTATTTGGATAGCCACCCAAGCGTAGCCTCCTTGATGGTTATCTTCTCTACGAGGGGGGACTTGGTTGGCTTGAGCAATAGCCGCATCTTGTTGATTCTTTAGAACTTGAGTATGAGCTTCTAGCATAACATTCTCTACTCTCGAGGTCTAACCATCTTCATACGAAACAAAAAAAAAACAAGTTAATCCTAACACTTAGCATAAACAAATAGACTACCAAGTAAAATCCTTAACTTCTACCCATCTCTCATTTATTATTTCAAGGTCAAGTTATGTTTCGGGTTCACGTGTGTGCGTCAGGAGCGTTAAAGCTCTGATACCAACTGTGACAACCCTCGCGAATGCGGAATAAAACATAACAAGCATGTGATTTATATAGCGGAAAATACGTTGTTTTTAAAACTTTTTACATGCTAAGATAAAAATACGAGGAATGTCAAATAATTACAAACCAAAGTAGAATATACTATAAAGAGACGAAGTCTCTCAAAATGTTATCAAATATCAAAGTTATTAGCAAACTCCCTAAACAACGTCTAGAGGTGATTCATTCAAGCCAACGCCCGCTAGCTCACACCCGAACCCAAAATACCACAAGCAAAAATCCTTCCAATCAAGCAACCTGTTCATCCATGAAAAACATGAACGCCACAATCAGTGGGGAGTAACTCCAGGTTCTCCCAGCCATATCATAATAAACATACTTAAACGTTAATACGCAAGTAGAAGCATGCATATATAAATATACATATGAAATACGAGAAGGATAAATAGGCAATTCAATATATAAAGATATCGGTACATGAAGAACAAAACCGTAACCATCATATTATAGAAAGACTCGGGAATGACACTCTTAGGCAACCATACACTCACTAGGGCTTGCATCTCACCATTAGCGGCATAAGTTTGATAAGATTGAGACTCGACAAACAAACCATGCCAAGTCATCCAAAGATCACAAATAATCAATCATATAATCATCCATTCAAACGTACAATACGTTGACAACATCTCTCACAGTAAATGACACGCACTAGCACCGTGTATATGGCAAGTAAGATTAAAATCGCATCCATGGGATGACATTTCCCTGAACGCATACACGATTCAACATTTCGTATATGTAGACTAATTTCCTCCCGATAGGACGACGATCATAATACGGTCTTAGTCTAAACCTGGCCAGACTCTCGGAATAAACATTTTCCGATTCGACATGCGATGACATTTCGCATCCAAGACTCGATCATACATAGATAACAAGCGGTACGCTACATGCAATGATACCACCTCGCAAGTATACAACATTTGACGGCCGGGTCGATCAACGCAAAGCGTTCGCCTCCCAACAACGTCGTCATATGCCCACTAACACATGCAATTAAGCAGTAAGGATACACTTCTCGTTCCGACATTCCAGCCTTACGAACGTGGAGGTAGCCAGGGGAATGAGAGTACAAAGCACTTAACAATTAGTGCTCAAACCGCGTAACATGTATAAAACCGATCCAAAGTGGGATATATGAAAAATCGTCACAAAACATGCGATACAAGCGAATGGAATATCATCTATTCGAAACATTAATATTTTAAGTCATTACGTAAATTTATACGATAAACGAACCATCGGACATATTATAAATGAAAACATAAGAAAGAAAAGTAAATAGAAATCCAGCGTGTGCCAGCCGGTCAAGAGGACCGGCTGCCGGCTGGCACCAATATTAACTTGAAAAACAATTGAATAAGCAGCGTGTCCCAGCCGGTCAAAGGGATCGGCTGCCGGCTACCCCGCTGGGACCAATATCACTTGAGAAAAACGAAGGCAAAATGGTATGTGTCTCAGCCGGTCGGCTGACCGGCTGCCGGCCGGTCGGCCGGCTGAGACCTATATAACACCAAAATTTATTACGTAACACAAACAATATACAGCCACTCCCCGGCCGGTTAGTTGACCGGCTGCCGGTCGGCCGGCTGGGGTCAATTATGCACGAAAACATCAATTTCACTAAGGCTTATCATACAACAACATCATCTAACATTACAAATCATCAATTATCAATATCAATTATCAACTAACAACAACTATCATCAACAACACAATTCCTATGATTACTAATCCTATTCTAAATACGATTACTAACTGACAAGGTATTTTACGGTGTCGTTAATTCCACAAATTAGCTAAATCAAATAACAATTTATAAAACCAAATCTAGACTCAAACCAACCTAAATAAAAGGGTAGTAAGGGTAAGAAAAGGATCGAACCCAAGGGAAAGCGGTATTAGCTAAAATAATCTAATCTAGACTCTTGCAAATATCAATTGCCAAATCTAATGACTCTAATCACAAATTAAGACACTAATTACTAATTAAAATATTAATCAAAACAAAGACTTAAATTAATTAGGGTTTTTCTACAGGGTACCCCTGTGTTTTTTCGAATTCTACGTCGTACCCCTTAGTTTTAAAAATTATTACTGGTACCCCTATACTTAGTAAACTACTAAAAATCGTGTTTTAAAACAGTTAATTTTTACAAAGAAAATATGTTTATGATTGTCTAAAGGATATTTATGATACCGACATGCAAAATTATTGTCAAAAGATCAATGAAAAGTGTATAATATAAACGTTTAAAACAAACAGATTAGTGTATTATGGGTATTTTGAGAGGTTTTCATTAAGTTTAGAGGTATCATGTATATTTTGAAAAAACGAGGGGTACCGTGTAGTATTCGGAAAAATACAGGGGTACCATGTAGAAAAGCCCAATTAATTACAAACTATGATATTCACAATGGAAAACATGTAGGAAAACATAAATGGAGAAAGTTTTTCATGAGAATTGATTATCAAGTCTAAAATTACCAATAACAACTAAATACTCAAAGATTCAAATAAGGAGAAGTAACTTAGTGCAATTATCTCAAGTTCCCCCACAATTAACAAAGTAAAGACCCCCTCCTTTCCTCCCTTCTCTAATTATCTATTGCAAGCTTCTAAGAATTAGCCACCATGAATTAAACCATCCATAAATGACTCAATACAACTCTACTAATACTTATTAAAACATAAGCATACATAAAGATGCAAGCTTTAAGCACAAAACCAAAGAAACATGCTAGAATCATGTAATATAACATTAAACCATGTCCTAAATACACAATAACCCAAATTCCACTCAAAAGATTCCAACTTTTAAACCAAAGTTACAATCTTTCAAAGTTGCTTCAACAAATACCAAGGCAAATCAACCAAATTCATCAAGACAAAGCAATTAAATCAAACAAACAATTACTAAGATGGTTAGTCTTAACAACAATTCATTTAACAATGAAATTCAAACATAGGAAAATGGAATTAAATAGAGAAGGATTATAAAGGTCTTACAATGCTAAAAGGGAAGAACTTGTTCAAATTACACTAAGCAAAAGAAGATTAGCTACCCATAGTCTTCATATTCCAACCAATTTCTAAGTAAAAACCCATTACAAGAGCCAAAGTTTGAAGAACAAAAGTAGAGAAACCTAAGGAAAATATATTGTTGAATGTTGAATGCTTGATGCCTTCTCTCTCCTCAGTTTTCTTCTTATATACCCTTGATCCGCAAACCTAGGGGCCTTGAAAGGTGGGCTTCCAAAAGACAAGACGAGAAAATGAAGAAAATCCCGTGCTAAGAAAGGACGCAGGCTGCGTCCTACGACGCAGGCTGCGTCGTGCTGACGCAGGCTGCGTCCTACGACGCAGGCTGCGCCGAGCACTGCCCGATTTATGTCTTTGCTTCCTTCTTGACTTTCGTTGACCCATAGTCTTTTGGCCCCGCCTTGACTTCCATTGACCCATTGGGCTTGGTCTTCATACCTTGGTGATTCATTGCTAGTCCACTCCAATTTTCGGGTTTTTGGGTCTCGGGTTTCGGGTTTGACTTTCATTGACTTTTGGGTTTTGACTCTCGAAATTGTCTTAAAATACTAAATACTAACATTATTACAAAAACTAAAATTAACATAAAACAAAGCTAATGACCCGTAAAAAGTAAAACGAAAGACTCTAAAAATTACTACTAGACACGACAATATTTGACGTTGTCAAACACCCCCACACTTGGACTTTTAATCGTCCCGAGTAAAACTCGAGATTAGCACAAATGACACGAGCCCAACAAAGTGTGTGTGGAGGCATTGACCTCTCTTCCCTCACTACACCCTTCTTATACTCCCTCTTAAACAATCCACCCATGACAAAAACAAAATAAAAAGACTCAATTCTTGTGACACTGTTCTCTCACTCCCCCTCCTTATATCATCCCTCAAGACTAAAGACACGACATGCCACCTACTCCGACTCAAATCAACTCCTCCCTCCTTATAGCTCCAATTAAAGTAGTATGACCATCTTTGCCTTATCACAAGGCATAGCGAGATGGTCTTTCTCAACAACCTCCATACAAATCCACTCCTTATATCACCCCCTTATTACTCCACTAATGCAAATCATGGTTACTTGGTTGGCCCCAAACTTCACAATTTGCACAACCAAGCGACCACCAAAATAAATCCACCAATTTGAAACAAAGTTTTGTGACTCAAAAAAATAAAAATAAATGGAGTCCTAAGCTAGCCTCCTTCCAATTTTCTCCTTCCAATAAAAATAACAATTTATAAAACCAAATCTAGACTCAAACCAACCTAAATAAAAGGGTAGTAAGGGTAAGAAAAGGATCGAACCCAAGGGAAAGCGGTATTAGCTAAAATAATCTAATCTAGACTCTTGCAAAATATCAATTGACAAATCTAATGACTCTAATCACAAGTTAAGACACTAATTACTAATTAAAATATTAATCAAAACAAAGACTTAAATTAATTACAAACTATGATATTCACAATGGAAAACATGTAGGAAAACATAAATGGAGAAAGTTTTTCATGAGAATTGATTATCAAGTCTAAAATTACCAATAACAACTAAATACTCAAAGATTCAAATAAGGAGAAGTAACTGAGTGCAATTATCCCAAGTTCCCCCACAATTAACAAAGTAAAGACCCCTCCTTTCCTCCCATCTCTAATTATCTATTGCAAGCTTCTAAGAATTAGCCACCATGAATTAAACCATCCATAAATGACTCAATACAACTCTACTAATACTTATTAAAACATAAGCATACATAAAGATGCAAGCTTTAAGCACAAAACCATAGAAACATGCCAGAATCATGTAATAAAACATTAAACCATGTCCTAAATACACAATAACCCAAATTCCACTCAAAAGATTCAAACTTTTAAACCAAAGTTACAATCTTTCAAAGTTGCTTCAACAAATACCAAGGCAAATCAACCAAATTCATCAAGACAAAGCAATTAAATCAAACAAACAATTACTAAGATGGTTAGTCTTAACAACAATTCATTTAACAATGAAATTCAAACATAGGAAAATGGAATTAAATAGAGAAGGATTATAAAGGTCTTACAATGCTAAAAGGGAAGAACTTGTTCAAATTACACTAAGCAAAAGAAGATTAGCTACCCATAGTCTTCATATTCCAACCAATTTCTAAGTAAAAACCCATTACAAGAGCCAAAGTTTGAAGAACAAAAGTAGAGAAACCTAAGGAAAATATATTGTTGAATGTTGAATGCTTGATGCCTTCTCTCTCTTCAGTTTTCTTCTTATATACCCTTGGTCCGCAAACCTAGGGGCCTTGAAAGGTGGGCTTCCAAAAGACAAGACGAGAAAATGAAGAAAATCCCGTGCTAAGAAAGGACGCAGGCTGCGTCCTACGACGCAGGCTGCGTCGTGCTGACGCAGGCTGCGTCCTACGACGCAGGCTGCGTCGAGCACTGCCCAACTTTTGCCTTGTTTTCCTTCTTGACTTTCGTTGACCCCATGGATATTGACCCCGCCTTGACTTCCATTGACCCATTGGCCTTTGTCTTCAAACCTTGGTGATTCATTGCTAGCCCACTTCAAGTTCCGGGTTTTTGGGTCTCGGGTTTTCGGGTTTGACTTTTATTGACTTTCGGGATTTGACTCTTAAATTTGACTTAAAATACTAAATACCAACACTATTACAAAAACTAAAATTAACGTAAAACAAAGCTAATGACCCGTAAAAAGTAGAACGAAAGACTCTAAAAGTTACTACTAGACACGACATTATTTGACGTTGTCAAACACCCCCACACTTGGACTTTTACTCGTCCCGAGTAAAACTCGAGATTAGCATGAACGACACGAACCCAACAAAGTGTGTG